>JAYRBW010094493.1:0-20689 GCA_036023295.1 Invenusta paracnida
AGCATTAATGACTAGAGCTGCTAGCATCTCTCAAGCTAATTGCTGACGCTCTTGTTCTTGGCTTGGCCTATTCTCCTAAGCATTAATGACTAGAGCTGCTAGCATCTCTCAAGCTAATCGCTGACACTCTTGTTCTTGGCTTGACGATAGTACCGCAATGTCTTATGTATACCCTAATGTAAATTCTTTAGTAAAAACAATGGTATCAATATATAAAAACGTGAATAAATTATTCACGTATTTTGAAACATATATTAAAAAACGTTTTATTAAGCATATATATTGAAAAATTTATTTTTCAATTCGTGGTTATCTATGACAATTTTACTTTACAGTTAATGATAAACCATTCACTACCGTGCTCCTTCCTGACTTGTTAATTCATGCAGAAATTTATATTTATGTATAATTAAAAACCGAAGTATTTCATGTTGCTTTTATTGATAACAATTCCCCCAATTATACGGAAAAGACCAATCTTATGTCGAAAATTATTTGAAAAGTAATTCATACAAATTCAATAGAATTGCTAGAATACATCATAGATCATTCCTTATAAATTATTTCATAGATTTAAATTCAGCATATGATAGTTAACTGAGCTTAGGATTTCCATGCCTAGAAATCCTAAACTCAGTTAATTTACCATACATATTTCACTGTCTATAGTACTCTGTACCATATAATGAAGTAAATTCTGAGTGTAGATTCTGCAGCGTATATTCTATGGAAATCGATATTAGTCAGAGAAATATATATGGTAAATCAACTGAGTATTGGATTTCCCTACTTTCTATGCATGGAAATCCTAAACTCAGTTAATTTACCATACATATTTCTATGTCTAATATCGATTTCCACAGAATGTACGCTGCAGAATGAACTGTATAGTAACGATTTTTATCTTCCCTGTAAATGACTTATCGGATCATTTTATTTGACATTCAAATTTGTCAGATTTTTAATATAATTGATCTGCATTTATTAGTTTATTTGATTTTCACTTGTCTTACGTTCAGTTATGTCAAACTTTTCTGATTTTAATGATAGCGACTTTTTAAATTTATTAAATGAAATTGATCAACAAGAAGAAGTCCCTAATTCTAAACGCTTTGCCGAAACCACCACTGAAGAGTTAGAAGAATGTGTCAAATCTGCTGTACCAAAAGCTACCTTAAGCAAAAGCAATTAGTCAATGAAAATATTTCGACATTGGTTAGCAGAATGGCGCGTAAGATTGGATGGAAGTTTAAAAGTATTAAAAACAGTGGAGGAATTCCATCAGTTTGATCTTGATTTCCGTCTTCAATACCTTTTTTTTGACATCCGAAAACAAAATGGCCAACGTTATCCTTCTCAAAAAAATATATTCTGAATGTATAATAGATATTTTATTTTTATATAAAAATCTATTACTATACACAGATATTAGAAGTTTTCAATCAATTATGGTTGTATTGTATATTATCCATTTGTATAGATTTTATATAATTGATTGAAAACTTCTATACACTGTGTATAGTAATAGATTTTTATATAAATATCTATTATACACTCAGAATTTACTTCTTTAAATGGTACAGAGTACTATAGACAGTGAAATATATATGGTAAATTAACTGAGTTTACGATTTCCATACTTTCTAGGCATGGAAATCCTAAACTCAGTTAACTATCATACACATAATTGATTATTAGATCATCCCACTCATTTCTCATATTGATTATTAGATCATCGCAATGATTGCAGGAACCAACATTTTTTACTCTTTAAAAGGCGAAGAAACGCACAAACATGATAGAAGTATATTATCGGAAATTGAAAATTCTGACACAATTATAATTACAAAAAAAAAAATGTCAAAAACCAAAAAAATTAGAAGAAAATAGTTTACTTTACCTTACTTTAAAGAAAATTCGCGTTTAATTACATTATCCTATATAAGCCACGATGTAATCGATACATGCTTAATTATCGAATTTCTAAATTCCAATATAATATTAAAGAAAAATTTGACTATTGATTTTTTATAACAATATTGTACATTTAGCTATAAATAAAACATTCTCTCTGTCCTCCATTTTATTAAAATATTTTTATGAGAAGTAAATATTTTCGAATATATTTATGCTAGATAATGTTTTTTTATACTTTTTTTATTTACACACAAGTTTCGTAAATAATTTTTTTCTTGGTTTCTGAGCACTTTTTCTCTTTGGGTAGTTTTGTAAAAATCAATTCGTCCCCGTGCAGTTCTGTAAAAGTCAATAAAAAATAATGCACTGGGAAATAAGCTGTAACATATAGGCAATGATCGTAAATCCCCGTTATTTCTGGGGAAATAATCAATTCTAAAATTTGCGTCGTCGAATGGTTTATACATATTTACAGAATGCCTATTTATCTATAGGTAGTATATTTAAACAGTATTCAAGAACCTTTGTAATTTCAATAATTTAATTTACTCTTGGGCAATTTTACTGGAAAAATTAATAACAATAATAGAGTCATTTTAAATAACTATAGTTATAACGATAAAAGTCAAAAATCAATTTTAATGGTTGACCCATGCGAGTCTTTAATAACAACTCTCTTGTGTTGTTCTGCATCCACTCTGGTTGGTGTAATTTTTGTGATCCTCCCCAGCAGCTTCCATTAACGCCTGAAAAGACATCGATAATGTATTATGTCCCAGAGGTGAATTCACATACCATTTATGGCTGTAAAATCCGGTGCAGGTTGCACGAAGAGAACATTGGTCTCAATTTTGTCTCTATAGAGAGCAATTTTTGGGTCTCAAAGATATCAGTTTTTTGTATAACCTGACAGGGCACCGATTTGAATCATGAGAGGGAAATATTTTAACAGTTTTGAGTTCAATATGATGGTCCTTTAAACCGTGTTTGTACGTTTTAGAATACCTATCCATGTATGTAGATCAGAATTTCTGTGCCATCTGGCAAGGTTATAACGCTTAGCTGACTATTTCCTCCAAAGCTTAGCTCTTATATTTCACGACCACCTCGGAGACCACAATGAATAAACAGCAAATATAGAATAGATATATTGATTTTTTTGGATTGTCAGAACCAAGATATCCTCAATCTTAAAGACTTGATTCTTGGATTGAAGTGATGGGATCTGCTCGTTTTCTAGGCAGATTATTACCATTTCGCAATGTTTCTTTCATTGCGCTATCAAGATCCTTTCTAGCGTCATAAAAACAAGGATCGAACCACAAATTTCACTGCTTACCTTCCTCATTTGCTAACCAGTATAGTTGATGCCAGAAAAAAGACATCCGAGTGTTGAACTTGGGTAACTTGATCCATTTCTTGCGTACTTCGAAGAAAAAGAAACGCACAAGTGTATTCAATGTGGATTTGATAATATTTGAAAGTGTGGAATGCTCATCCTCCGAAAGAAACAGCAGTTCGGTTGAGCCTGTGGAAAGAATGTTTGTTTTTCTTTCCATTAACCAGTTATTAAACGTATTTTATGCCCATTTAGCATGGTTCTTAGTATTAGCTGGTACTTGATTTTGAATGCTGTATTTTACATATGCTGCCGATAATGGGTCGCTGTGCCTCTGTGGTAACTGTTGGTCTAAATCAAACAAAGCAAAAGGTTCTTGGATGTTATCAATTCCGTCATTAAACAAATCAGATGGAAAATAATCCATTTCGTCTCACTTTTACAAAGCTATTGATACTATTAAAACTATTGACATCATTTTGAAATATGAATTTCATAATAATTTGCCCTAGAGATTTTATAGACTATAAACAGACATTCTGTAAAACATATAAAGGATGACAGCAGAATGATTCAAGAATACCTCGCGAAATTATTCAGCTTATGCCTTTGAGCTTCGCCCTCAAGCTGAATAATTTCCCTCTGTATATCCCTCAATCATTCTGCAGCAATCCTTTATCCATTATACATTGGAGGAGAAACAAGGATGGAGCAAATGAAATATTGATTAATTGATTTGTTTTTTGAAAAAGTTAAACTAATATTTAAATAGATACAGGTAAAGCTATATTACAGTTATATTAATGTCAGAAATTCATAATTTTTCTGAATATGTTTTCGAGATATAAATTTATTGAAATCTTCAAAATATAATGAGTATTTCTGTAATTTGATAGTTACAGTTCGTATCAGTTTTCTTTCATGTAAAGTCAATAAACATTAAATGCACACAATATATGTAACATAATAATATTTTAAAACGTTTCAAAACCAATTTTGAACATAAATTAGCAATGATGAAACTTTTCTATTGGATTATATAAGTTACTTAAAAGTATTTATAACTTACTTTTATAAATATATACAACGATGCTGTAATAAAATATGCCGCATTTTTAATTCAGTAAATTCTATTTTCCAGAATCATCGCCACCTCAGTCAAATAAAGACTCGTTGAAAGATTCCACTGACCGAGAAGAACCAGAAAAGAGAGATACAACAGCCAATGTTTGTATAAAAGGATGGTTCACCGAATATAGAAAGTCTGTCCAAGGAAAGTCCTGGATCATGAAAGAGGAGATTCTTTCATTATTGGAAGAATTTATTGGCAGAATTGATGATATGGTCTTGCTACCAGCTACTCCTTTCATGAAGCAATCTTTAATATATAAGCAAAGGAGATTTCCTCTTGTTACACTTTATACCTCCGATTTTGGGAATAAGTTCTTTTTCGGCAGTTACTATTACAAGAAGGGTTCAATCGACGTTGACTTGAAATACCTTCAGTTTTGCAAATTGTATGATATGGTGAAAATTGAATTACTTAATTTAACTACAAGATCAGAAGAACCTCCGGAAACACTGTATCGTGGAACGGTGGAGCCGATAGCAAAAATGAAATTAATGAGATATTTATTCAACAAAAAGTTATTGCCTTATTTACAAGCATCTCCTGCACCACTGTGTTCCACTAGTGAAGATAAGAAAGTTGCTTTTTGGTTTACTAGAATCTCTTATAATGCAAAAGGTAAACCTGCTGATCATGCCAAAGTGATCTGGACCTTTTATTCTTTCAAATTTGACGACGATGACAAAGAAACATTTAATAAATTGTGTCCTCGGAGTCGCCTTTTGCCGAGAAAATATTCGGTGATAAAAAATTCTTTGCATAAAAGCGAAAAAGAAGGGCTCATTACATCTGAACTGGCTTATGTGAGTTAATATTGAATCATTTATTCTTAAATATTTCAGTAAATATTCAGTCAGTGTTATGCCCATAATATTTATAATTTCAGAGGTATATCAACAAATAAGTCATATTCATGATTGATAATATATCATATTTTACATTGTTTCTATGTTTCAATAATATTTTCAGAAATATGTTTTCACGTATAAGCAGTAGAGGGTACTTTTAGGGAATCATTTTGGAGTTTAGCATATTTTTAGTCTTCGTATAGGGAATCAGTTAGTAGTTTAGTTATATAATTTAGCAGTTTTTTTAATTTTCTTAAAATACAGTTATATATAGCTATACTACTGAAATTTAAGACATGTAGTATTTATGTAACCTATGTATAATTGTTGAGTGATTATGGTTTGCCTCTGATTAATAGAAAAGTATTAAATATGGGTGTTCCAGTAAGTTTTTTCCTTAAATACGATTTAATACTGGTACATAATTCCACGCAATTTTAAATTTGGCGCCACATAATCCCGCGCACTTTTAAATTTGAATTTGTCACAATGTATGTTGTTTAAATAGATATCCCGCGTATTTAATAATTTAAATTTGGCGCCCACACAATCCCACGCACTTTTAAATTTGAATTTGGTGCAGTTTTGTTTAAATAGACAAAAAGACGCGCGCATCTCTTATATACTGTCCCAGCCGTCTCATTGGCTGACGCTACTCAATCCTGATTGGTCGGGAGGGGGGGGGGTGAAGTAGAAAGACTCCTTCCATACTACTTGTGTAATTTTTCAAAATAACAGAGATAATAGTTAGTGGAACACTGGAATGACAAAAAATATAATGTGATTTTTTACAGCTAAATTTCGTCTAACTATTTTGACAATTCATAAATAGTTAATTAAAATACTATATCATTTGAAAACGAAATAACGCCGCTGATGTTAAGCTTAAATATACTGACTGTGGATGTTTTCTTGTGAAGTAACATGATTTTTCATGCAAACATTGGCATCTGGTTGAATGACTAGTGTGTTTTGTTAGCGAATGTTTCAGTACATTGGATTACTATGTATGACCGTCTTATGTCCAATGACTTAAATATATATTCACCATAAAGAAAAGCTGAGAAAACATGCATTATGCTTTACTGGGTCGAATTTGAAATAAATATATATTATCTGTAACTACGTAGCTAACACTTTTAATAATTCTTTTAGCCAAGTTACGTAAGTTGTCTGTAAAATATAATGTATTACCTGTGTATCTAAAACTATTTTACTACAGTTTAGACACACAGAAAATACACTACATAAACGATGTAATTGCTGTGAATTTAAAAAAAATATTTTGCAAATGCCTTTTACACAGTATTAAACTGCATACATAATTATCAATAAGATTCGAAACTCGATGTTTAATTACTCCATGCTAAGGAATAAAAAAAATGTTATAAATACTAAAACTATAGTAAAATATTTATAGCAGTTGTGAAATTCTTAATAACAAGATATACACGTTTTCTTGACAAAAAATCGAGTATATTTTTAGAATACCATTAAAAATGTTAGTATGTAGAAAAATTCTACACTCAATAAACAAAACTGACACATAGATGCAATGCAGTAAAAAGATGGATAAATAAAGGAGGAGTTATAACAAAGTGGTAATAAACATAGTTCAGGAATTCTACTCTCCAGAGTTTAACGCCGTTTGGCCAGTTTCACAAAGTCTGCTATTTTTTAGTCTTATACATAAAAACATACAATGTATTTTAAAAAATCGAGTATAGAACTTGAGAATATATTTACTAATTTGAAGTATACGTGGACACTCTGTAATTAAGTTTAATACGTTTTAATTTATAGTATTAAATATATTACCTTGACCTTGAATTTCAATTTGATTTAAATTGCATTATATTTTAAATCATAATAACTTTTTAAGTAGTGCTATTAAATTAATATGGATAAAATATCTTATTTATAATCATATTAATAACACATTAAATATATGAAGAAACATAATATTATATACATATAATTCATATTTTAATGATGCAAAAATATAGTATAATAATAAGTTGTATACATACATTTGAAGTTTGTATAACAACGTCAGTAGGACCTACCTATCGGTGTAGGCGACCACTATATGAAACTGTGTGAGCGCAATCCCCAACGGTAGTCCCAGACGTTCGCCCTCAACAGTCGGATAACTCAGGAGTTTTGTTCGTGTAGTGACATTGTCGGTCCCAGCCTTTCCACTTGCATCCACATGGCCGTAGTAGATGCCTGGACCTTTAAGCAATGGAAAACATAAATAGATAAATTATGACAATTTTTTATGATTTCGTACATGATTTTCACCAGATTTGTCGATATTTTTTTAAGGTATCACGTATTTTTATAAAATTCTATAACAAAGTATTTAAGCATAATAATATTTGTGTTGTGAAACACAAATCATTTGTATATAAATGGAAATAGAAATCGTTTAACCTTCTTATGTTAATGTATCAATTAACGTAGATGTTAGCGCTCAACATCATCTTTACAATATTATAATAAGAAAGAACATATTATAATTATGTTCTTTCTTATTCTTATTATATTGGACCCTATTTCTCTATAATATATGATTTTTTTAGCTCAAATCATTTAATGATAGAATAAATAAGATAAAGTTATGAGAATAAATTAATATCAAAAGTACTGTAATTAGATAAAATATCATGCCGGTCAAAATTAAATACAAATGTTTCTATGTAAATAATTATTTACATTTAAGAAATTAACACAATGAAATATTTACTACTACATTTTTTCATATTTAACTCCCTAACAGTTAACCAAACAATAATAAAATGTATAAAAGTTATATTTACCAGTCATCCAAGCAAAACTATCCGGTAAACTCCGATGTTTTGGATAGTAAAGTTTTAGATCGCTGTAGCCAAAACTTCCAGGAAATTCTAAAAATTTAGCACCTGTAACAAACACAATTAAATATGTAGTATAGAATGTTGTATTAACATATTATCATGTAGGTATACATATATAGTTATTAAGATTATAACGCAATTGTTGGAGGAGGGAATAACACTTACCACCCGGAATGTGCTCATAACGGGAAAAGAGAGGCTGGAAAATAGGCGGTTCTGCTCCAGGTTGACTTGCTAGACATCCGGTGAATTGGTAGAATCGATCCGGTGTCGTTACCATAACGAAATGCCGTGAGTCTGTGCTGTTCGGCATCCGTTCAAATTCGATTCCGGTTATCGATTGATTCAAATTGAATAACTAGAGCAGATAAAGGAGAAGGGAAATGACACAAAGCAATACAAATGTACAAAATATCTGCTTCAAATTATATAGTCTTAGTTCCTTAACTAAGTGTAGAATAAAATATATAATGCAACAATTAAAGTAAAGAATGTATAATGTATATTATGATATATACTTTTCAAATCATTATGTAAAGACTCAAGACATATTACTATAAAAACATCCACCTGAAACTTATATATTTAAAAAAGGAGCGTATCTTAAATTATAATGTTAATTAACCTTCAAAACCAGAAATCCACGATTCAAAATTCAAAATTAGAAAGTACCGTTTACTATAATAATTCATAAATTAATTGAGCTGTAGTCAATAATTGTTAATGGCATCTTCATAGATTTATAAGGTGTGGCAAAAACAATCATTTCAATGGTTAACCTTTGTTACCCCTTAAACTTAAAGTTAAAATAAACGATTTACATATGTCATTTGGAATAATATTTTACAATACTGTCATGTATACTAAATTCCGATAATACAAAGGCTCACCTGGATCCAGTAAGGATCAACGTTAGAATGGAAGAGTTTTGACTCCTCACTAGCAGTAACTTTTGTTTCGAATATGAGGCCTGCATTGGTCCCTATGAGGATTTCACGTGTTGTACCTTCCTCCAGGTTTGACCGATTCCATCCTACGGAATCGATGAGATGACCCTATCAAGTCACATACACGCAAAGTAATGAGTAGATTTTGGTCATGAATCAGGATATAAACAGTCACATAGTCATTAAAAAAATTGAAGGTACCTACTTATATTTGCAGATAACTAAGTGACACATTAGTTCTAGTATACCCATAGTCTCAAATACTCATCTAAACAATTGAAGGTCACAACATCCTAAGAATAAATTTGAAGTAAATATATATATAATAAAACACAAGAATCATATTATTTACATCTACCTATTAACTTTCCATTTTCTACATTGTATCAGCCAAAGTGTTGATTTTAAAAGTTATATTGTGTCAAACAATCTATTAAATTTGAAGAAACTATGTTATATAATTTTGAAAAAAATAAAATATAGAATTAATTAATACACACTGAGTTATAATTTATACGCATACTCTAAAAAAACAATAACAATTTTTACCATGCAAAATATAGATATAAAATAAATTTTATAGGAGAGAAATATCAACATAATTAATAATGTTGTAAATCATGTAGAAACGAGATTAAATCGATAAATATAATAGTAAAATATTACCTTAGCTTTGTTCAAAGGACGAACCACTTTGGAATTTCGGCCCAAATAAAAGTTTTCACCTGACTGCATACTGATAATAAGATGCCGACCGCTGGGATCAAGGAACAAATTGTGAACTAAATCTTCAGCAACACGACTTATTTTGATCTCTGAAAAAAAAGAGTTTCGGGAGTCAGAGTTCTAATTAAGATATATTGACGTAGTATACAAAAAGTGAAATACTTTAGGCATATAAATTATTACTGTGTAAAGTATCTCATAATTTAAGTTATTTCATAAAACATGAACAATACATGCATATGCACACTTAACAAAAAATATTGATATATCACCTATTAGTGCCTGTATCTTTATTTCTAGAATATACGCATTACAATATACATTTTTTAATTAATTATAATATAATGTATTTAAAATGTTGTCTTATTTGCATAGTGCAATTCTAACAATACTTTGCAACTCAAATAAATCTATATTCATATAAAAACACGAGTAACAGCAAAAATAAAAAAACTAATTAAAAATAAATTATCACATTCAAAATTTAATAATATAGATACTAAAAACACATTAAGAAAAGCAGTAAATTAAGACTTTCATCACACTAAATATTATTTAATTTGAAAATGGGACATGAATAATTGCTTATTAATATTTTTATACAAAATACTACCAGTTTTAAATTGATGACATATAATTTTAGATTATTAAATTATATATTGCCTCAGATAATAGGGTAAATGACAGGGTATAACTAACCTTCTTGAACTGTGTCCTTTCCCATTTCATACCGAAGAACGGAATTGTTAGTCATAGCCACTACAATCACATTTTTGGAGACCTGCATGTGAGTTATTGAAGCTGACGGCCTGCAGCAAAACAATTTCAGAGAAAAATATAATACCTATTCATAAAAGTGGTAGATAATTGAGCAGAAAAAACAGTCGCATAATGTATCTATTAAAAATACATATTATGATTACTCACGTAATAGCGTCGGAACGTTCGAGAGAGAAGATTGAGTCATCTCCTGTGACCTCAGTGGCCATCTAAAGTTTAAAAATATACATTTTGAAATATATTTAAGAAATTTTCAAACACTGTTTAAAATTAGAACTCTGTTGCTATTGCATATTTAACAACGCTTGATTCATTACGCAATTTTAACTTAATATACACCATTGAAAGGGTCAGCCGATAATCCTATAGACAAAAAAACAGGGTGTTTCACCTCATCTAACTTAATGTTTTTGTTTTATTAAAATTAAATTAAATTAAAAAGGTTTTCATCAAATTATATAAAACTGTTTTTTAAAGTACTATTTTTTACGTATGTTGATGACTATAGGAGGATTAATAGAAATAACCAAACATTTATATGCATAATGTTAACCTAAAATTTTTTTAAAACATGAAATTAACGCGTTGAATGTACATTTGCTTCGAAATGTTATTTTTTGTTAATATACTACACTATCGTTTTTATTAAGCTAATTTTAAGTAAAAAGTAAATAATACTATTTAATAATAATTAATAATTTTTTCTAATATATACGTGTCTGGTTACTTTTGTTATACCATGTTATACCCTTCTACATTTATGAAGAAAATCATACCAGACTATAAGTTATAAAAATGCAAAAGAGTATTTCATAAAAAAAAATTTTGTTAAAATATATAATATATAAAGAACAACTCACGATCATAGATGCCTGAAAACCAAAGGCATTTTCACTTTCAAATAGATTAGCCATAACCTAAAATAAATCAGGGAAAAAAACATTTGAAGACAACTATTATATGCATATGGCAAACAAGTTTCAACTAAATAAACCCTAGTCATTAATCGTTAAGTTTAAATGCTATTTTAACTTTAAATCGTTATTATTTTGCGATGCTATAGTAGTTTAGGTGTAAATAAATATAATTCACACTTTGCTTTAAAATATGTGCATTTGTGCATAGGTGTGTAATCTTGAGAAATATTGATCAAAATTACAAATAGTATAGATAAAAATATATACATAAGAAATATTTTTGAAATAAAAAATTTCTTTAAGTTAAATGTGTTGCGTGTCATAAAATAAAATGTTCAATGCAAGTGTAGTTATAAGTTATTAGCTTGAATTCTACTGGCACACATAGTTAGTTATGTACCTGCAATTATTTTTGAAATTAGACATCTATTTATCAACATAAAACAATTTGTTAAATTGTCAATTAATATTAACCTTGTTATAACTAATAATAACCGTTAATACTAACTAAGTACACGATCTTTTAAAATAAATTATACATAAGAGTTCATTAATTTAAAATAAAAAATATGTCAAATCGGTATTCACAACTATCTAAATTGTGTACATAATAAAGTAGATAAACACACGAAAACTTAACATACAATATACATACATATATAGCAGAATTTTTAAAATAACAATATTTACAATAATTTAAAAAAATAACATTTAAATATACATTCGTTTATCAAACATAAATAATATTTTTTCGTAAGATAAAAATGAAAAATATGAGTTTTATTAGTTTTAAACAATAAAACTTTATTCAACAGGCATCAATTTAACAAAATTAGACAATAAGAAACAAAATATTTATAAAATATAAAAATTATGAATGTACACTATGGTAATCAATTAGTTATACATTACATAAGGCACAGCCTGTTCTCTGTAAAATAGTGAAAATGCAATCCGAACAGATCAAGTTGATAACTTAAAACACAAAAAACACCAGTCAGTAAAAAACTATAATATAATGCCCAAAAAAAGAAATTATACATTTGAATAATCATAACGTTTATGGTAATTTTAAAGATAGCTTCACAAAATATGAATAAAGTCTCGAACGCTAGAACATAATATCAAGAAAGATAACAAGCTGCATTTCATTTTGAGTTGAACCAAGTATTATAACACTGCCTTTTAAGGAAAGAAATTATTTATGGCCACCGGTGGAGCTTCCACCAGAGAGAAAGTTTTCCCTACAAGCAAGGAACTCGCTTGCCACATCCGGGTTCTCCTCAATCCAACGCTCGGCAGTATGATCTTGAAGCCATGCCCGATTGTCTGCCTTGATGCTCGACATGAGAGACCCCAACAAGCTCTCCACAGAATCTCCAACGCCAAATACTACTGCTGACTCAGCTGCTTCTGCTCCTCCCAATGTCTGTGACTCCTGATGTTCTAGTCTGTCTATATTACTTGCAGGCGCTTTTGAAGACAAGTCGCATGTAGCCAACTCGCCGGCATAGGTGACTAGTAGATTTAAATCTGCACAGTAAAGATCATTATAATGCATAAAAATATCAAGTAAGACATTTTTAATGACAATAAGGCAATATGACATTTAGCATTTTTAGTGGAAACTAAATGCAAAATTATGTCAATAAATTCGTGAAAAACCTTAAAATTCGTAGGCTAAACAAAATGTCAGAATATGCTTTTTTTCAAACACAAATATAAAGATAATGTTCAAAATGAACCATTGTTTAGCTTCAAATTTACGCATGCATTTTATTCTATGTCATGAATGTCAAGATGTATTCTTTCCTAATATATGCAAGTGTCCAAAGAAAACTATTACACTTTTTTGCAGTCAATTCTGAGCACTTAGGAGGTAGTAGGCTATTTTTTCGAAACTATTCAATAAAATTATGATACAAATATGCCCAACTTATTATTGCTGAAAAATTTAAATTATTGTCACGTCTTTACATTACAAAATAAATTAGACTTAACTAATAGTGCTCAAAAATGATATTAACTATTTTTAGCGATATGTCGATAGCTTTTAGAAATGCATCGATAGCTATATTCGACCATTTGTAGTACTTCTATATTGAAATACAGAAATATTAATCTAAATTGTGAATAAAATTGTATTATTAATAGCTTCATTCTCTACACTAATAGAAGGGCATCTAATAACGGTATGTATGCTGTGTCTTCTAAACAATTATTATATAAAGACTTTCAAAATATCTATTTTACCTTGCTCCAACTGAGAAAGAGATCCTGCGAGCCAAACACGCAACCATCCGAACTGTTTCATACCAAGTTCAGACCCAGAAACCATAGTTACAGGAGTAGGGCATAAGCCCCGGAAAAACAGGGTCTCCGCTTCTGTACTAGAAGGCATCAACAGCTGTAAATACAGAAATACAGAGTATGATCAACACCATAAGGGTACAAAATTATAAATTTAGTTTATAAAAATTAAGATCACAAAACCCAAATTATACTTAAAATATAGATTTTTTCTTTCATATAAATAATTGATAGATATTAATATCTTAACTAAATAATGTGAATAAATGTTAAGACTATATGATTATGAAACTAAATATACATACCCCAGCTATATTACACCAAATGGCAAAACCTTGACGGTAGAATTTAACTTTTTCACTCAATTTCTGAACAGATGAAATGACCAAATCAGCCCGTTGGTCCAATTCACGCCTTAAAGTTGGCATCAGTTGTCGTTCAAACCAGCCTGAAAATTAAAATTAATTGAAGGTATTACCACAATTAAATTTTTTAAATTGTAACAGCCATCATTTAATTTATTGAGATCGGTTAATAGCATAGTTACTACACTTTACTATATACCATATGCTAAGATATTATTAAGCCATCCTTTTAGTGATTGTTTCAATTAATAACTATAATGAGATCTACTGATCAACATAAGTACACACTATAAAAAATTACTTCAGCGTAGTAATAGAGATAATTTACTAGAAATTGTCTTTTTACTTTCAAATAATACCGTATACGATATACCAGAGTAGATGATATCATAAATTATTAAATGTACTATTTATCTAAAATATATTTAAATGAATAAACTCGATAGATTGAAATACAAAATAAGATTCTAAACTCACTAAAATTTGAAAACAATTGTGAAACTAGTAGTCCAGATATAGGTGAAACTGGCGCCATATTTGTCCAGTGTTCTGCTGAGTCCATCACCTCCTTCTTATTGGTGTACAGTAGACTGCAGTTAAGACCTGGGCTACTCATAAGCTGGAAATGTGATAAAGAAATTAAAGAAATTGTATAGTTCAAAAGTGGATCTGAATAAGATTGAGGCATTATAGAAATGAGCAGGAATAACTTTAAAATAGAGAAATAGAAAAGGATTTACTAATTACACAATAGTAAGTTTTACCATGCTGAAAGAATATTTTCATACTGAACAAAAAATAATTTTACAGGCATAACAATTATTTAAATTAAAAATAAGGAAAAGATTTATATATCTTTACGTAACATTAACATTGTTTAACTATTAAATTTACATTATATATAAATGTACATAACATAATGCATTATACATTATTAAAAATAATTTTTATTGAGAACAGTTACTACCATGCTTACCTTATCTAGACGGACCATTGCATGGACATTATCCAATTTCAATGAATGTACTGATGAACTAGTGTCTCCATCCTCACCAACCTTAGTGCTCATCGATTCTAGTTGACAGTGCAAGGTTGCATCCAAGAGCACAGGAACCTTGTAACTTATTGGACAAAAAGAAAATATTTTAAAATGTGAGTTATCATGAACAAACTAAAAATAATCCTTCAGTAATGTATATATATATAATACTCTTAAGTGTAGTAATATAAAATATATTTAAACCAATTGACGGTAATATGTGGTAATGATTTTAAGATAAATACCCAGTAAAATTTAATATATTATATTATCCTATCGTTTAATTCAACAATGCAGAAGTGGTTTGAACAAATACATGTGTATAATAATAATGTTTAATAGCTAATAACAACTTACACATTAGAAAACTGTTCTAGTTTTAATAACTCTTTTACAGCTAAACTCTCTGAATCCCAAAGATCTTCAATGAAAATAGCAGCCACTTTTCCACCCTACAAATGGGAAAAAATAATTTTATGCTAGTAATAATTGAAGACGTATAATGCATAGTTTTATATAAGCATATCAAAAACTTTACACAAACCTTTGAAATAGTTTCTATCGCCTCATGAATAAGTACATCAACTGGAGATTTAGTGACGGTCTGTAAATTTATAAATGATAAAATTTTATTAACTAGTTATAAATAGTTTTCTAACCCAACTTGAGTATTTTAATTGGCTTAGTTACTACTACTTTATTGATATAACAGTAACAAATTATTTTAAAAACATTTAAAAAAATAATTAATGAAAATAAAATTCATGTAATGTATCTCATATAACTATAAGTTAGTTAACGATTAGTATGATCAAACATACCAACATGTCATACGGACAAATCGTAAGTGTGAATCTTGAAACCATATCAAATTCAATAAGATCTTTTGAATATAGAGGAGCCACAGTTAAAACAATACCTAAAATGGAATAAAAATTAATATAATACACTTATTCATGATCAAATGGTAAACTATAATAACAACTAGTCAAACAAACCTGTAGAAGAAAAAGTAGATGCTATACATTCTAATATTGATAATGAAGAAGATAATAATCTTTTCTGGAAATTAAAAAATATGTAAGATCTTATATAATAAATATTGAACACACACACGACACACACAAATACACATACATGTATATATATATATATATCATAATACAAAACAATAAGAAAATATTCTGAAAACAATTTATTTTCCCTTAAAAATAATTATTATAAATGTTGTACTTATTCTATACCAAATGTATATAAATAAGCATGTAAATAAACAAATATGTAATACCAATAATATATATACAAGAACATAAACATAATTAGTTTAATTAACAGTTCATGAATATATATTAATAATTGACTTACCAATCGAAGAGCATAGACTACTGGCAATTGCAAATTGTGTAACCTGAAACTTACAAAATGTGGAATTAATATTAATAATATAAAACAAACTAATTTCATTGTTCAAGTGTTACTTACAAATTTAAACAGTTTACATCTTCATTGGAAAGATTTTTCAGCAATGTATCAGAGGGTAAGTTTGAAATCTGTAAGAAATTAAACTATTTCAAAAGTATACCTTTATTGATAAAAATAAGTTAAAATAACTCTACCTTCACAGTTAATATTCCTCTGCATATATTAACATATTCTGTTACCATTCTTTTAACAAGCACCTGAAAATAAGTTATATTTTAATATAAAATTATAAGAAATCAGAAATATAGAGGTATAGGAATTTATATAAAAGTTCAAACATTTTTTTTCAATTCAATTTTTCAAACATTTTCAAATTTAGTGTTAAATACAATAATTATAAAATCAACAAAATACCTAAAATTGCAAAAGCTTTCATAAAAACCATACATAGTAAACCCATGTTTAAATTCATAAAATCCAAAACTGATAGTTTAGATTAGTGGTGAGAAATATTAAAACGGAACTCATACTAAAAATTATATTTTCTAAATAATACTTAATGATTATGAAAGAAGAAATATAAATTGGTGGTTACATACTACTAAAACATATTACTAGCAGTATAGGAAGAGCTGAACTATTTTGTTTTAGCCTTGTTAGGTCTTTTTGGCAGCTCACACACCTCATAATGCAGCAAAATACAATAGTTTAAAAACCTCTGAGAGGCTGGTGAATAAGACTTGGCTCGTTCCTCAAGACAAGGAATCTCATGACACCCAACCCAACCCAAGTTTTTTTTAAGGTTGCTCCACCAAGGAATAGATTGAAACTGCCCTCCAGTACATCTTTGATGGCCTTCCTTCTGGACAGCTCTTCTCTCATGCCTTCAACCAAGTCTGGAGGCAGGCCCTTCTTGCAAAGATGGCTAGGAAGAATATTCTCACCTGCTTCATTCAGTGGATCCAGGTCTTTCTCCTGGACCACCAGGTATTTGTCTTCTGGCATGGGATCAAGATCAATGTAAGAGTCTTCTCTGAGGGCTTCCCCAGAGCTTTGTCCTGGCTTCCACTCTCTGGTTAGTCTACATGGACAACTTCCTCGAGGGAGCCCCCCCTCCCCCATTGTTTGACCTTTACCAATACAGATGACACCACATTTAGTGCATAGGGAACCTCTGTCAGAGCCTGTGAGAGAGCCCTGCAGCCTGCCATGACCTGGTTGGTGCCCTGGTGCACCAGATGGAAGGTGGACCCCAGCCATACAAAGTTCATGGTTTCCAACCACACACTCGACCCTCAAGAAGTGAACAGAAAAGCAACCCTATCAGTGCTGGAATCAAGCATCTTGCCCAGGAACCATAAGCAGCCTCCCCTGGGTAGGTACTACTAGGGTCACCATCCACCCAGACCTGACATCTAAAACCTCCAGGGATGACTGGCTGCACCTACAGAAACTAGCAGCTCATGAGAACCTTGAGTTCCTACCATCAGCATACATCCAGGTTTAGACAGATGGCTCTGCTACAGGCCACACCATGAACAGCAGAGCTGGCTGGCTTGGTAATCTACATCAGGGGCACCTGACACAGCTACTTAGTGGCCCCTGCTGGAAGAGTTGATCTTCCATTCACTCATAAGTAGTAGCATGCCTTCAAGGACTATACAGCATCCTTGTCCTCTCTGACCTCCCCACTCTAGAGAGTGAGGGTCCTTACCAACTCCCAGTCTCTCCTCCACAGCCCAGCCCTGGCCCCAGCTCCCAATCAGATTTAACCTGCTGCAATATCTGGCAGGCCCTTGTTCTCTTGGGCACAACCCACACTATCAACCTACAGTGGGTCCCAGGCTACTGTGTCCTGGCTGGCAATGAAGAGGTAGACATGGTGTCCCACACAGAAACCACCTTACCTCAGACAACATTCATTGACCTAAAGTTGACTTGCACTGCTAACACCCATCTTGCCCTCAGTTCAAACACCCAGAGATATGAGACAGACCCTCACTGCACCACCCACCAAGCCTGCACAAAAAGTGGCCTAACTCATCTATACCTCAAGTCCAACATACCAGAGATGAGGAAGTCTCTTTAGCCCAGCTCCACATTGACCACTCCACTCTTCTACAAACCTACCTACACTATATTGGGAGGGTTAAGACTCCAGACAGCCCTGACTGCAGGGGTGCTGCCACTACCCAGGATACTTACCATCTAGTCCTGGAGTGCCCCACCCATGCTGCCATCCCCTGTACCACTGTTTCTACAGTTCCAAAACCTATGATCTCACTCACCCAGTACCTCTTCTACTGATGTCTGTTCATATTACCAAAGCATTCAATACTACAAATTCCCACCAAAGCCCAAGCACTTATGTTTTTTTGTTTGAACGGGTGGATAATTGGTCTGCCCCTTAGAACTCTCTCTCCCCTTCCCAACCTTTTTTCAACTTATTTTTCTACCCATGTTAATTCTTCTGTTTTGTCTCCAATTCTCTGAGAGAAGTCTAGTATGTACCAACAAGTGTTGGTATAGTTCCCATTCCTTCTCCAATTCCCTGGGAGAAGTCCAGAATGTTCCTATATGAGTTAACATGAAACCATAAGTCTCTCCTTTTTCTTTCCTGTTAATGATAACTCCATTGCACTTCTATAACATAGTTTTTTGTACCAGATCTCCTCTCAACTGTCACAACTTGTGTCAAATGTTTAACCCAATTATTCTTAAAATCATCACATAACTTATGTCCTAACATGCTTCTCAAACTACTTTCCATGACCCAGATTTGTCCAACTTTAAGTTCTGTCATAACTCTCAGTGATCCTAACTATATTCCAATTCTATTATTCACATCTCATCTTGCAAGTACATATATGTAGCACTTTGTTGACTATTATCTCAATGTATACAATTTTCAGTAATTATTATATGTATCCATTTATATATATTCTGTTTTATTGTATATCATAATAATATATATACATTTTGTCAATGCACTCCCATTTCTTATTATTGGACCTGTCTTGTTATCCTTATTGGATTATATCTCATTCTTAGTTCACATATTCTGCATCATAAAATAGGTACTTCTTATATTGTCATTGTATATAATGTTAATGATAATGAATAATATAGGTAGGTATAGCATAAATATATATTTAGAATAGATAGACTGTTTATCCTCTCTCAGGGTACTAGTTCAGTTTGTGGCTTTTCCCCTCTATTCCATTCTCAGGACCAGGTTCATACCATGGGAGTTGTAGTGAGCTAAGGTTATAATCCCTTTATAATATTCTTTTAACCAATCAAATAACTAATCATAGAGCAGCTGTATTATGTCTCAGAAAACAGAATACCTGTCCCCCATCTAAACTCTTTGGCCAACTGGTTGAATATAATTTCTATTTAATCTCATCTTATCCAATATTGGTTCCATTCTATTTATTCTATATTGATCCTCTGTTATATATCCTCCTTGTCCTATATACTCCCTCTGACTATATGCTTATATATACTTGTTGTATATCTATCCTAGTTTATGACTATGATCTATCATGACCATGTATATAATTATATAACTAAATATTTTATAAGTCAATATGCTTGTGGAAATCTTAAAGCCTTATATGACTTATTTCTTCTTTGTGTTTGAAGGCTTTTTTCATGCTTCTAGAATAGCTAACAGCCAACTATCACATACAGCAGCATAGCCACAGGCACTCAATTATTTTATTACAATACCAAATGATATTCATGCCATGCCCATGGTTCAGGTTAGCAATTCAAGAGGCAAAATGTATGGCAAATATTAACAGATTTCATAAACTAATATAACTTATATACACAGTGTTGCCGCTAGGTATTTTTAAAATAATAACGCAGGTCCAGGGTCTAGGGGCAGAGCCCCTAGTGGGGGGTTAGGGGGGCGAAGGCCCCCGAAATTTTTTGAAAAAGTAATGTAAAAAACGTAATTTAAATGCAATAAACATGTCATCGAATAAGTACCAAACCAAATCAAAAGTTCCGAAAATAATCCAGGAAATATTTATTATAATATAATAAATATCATTATATAGG
>JAYRBW010094504.1:0-20685 GCA_036023295.1 Invenusta paracnida
ACGTAGGTAAATAGTAGTATTGAACTGCATGCAGAATTTAAAAGAGTGAACACTCTTTGTATAATTACTCTATGGCTATAAGTACGTATATACCGTTCGAATTTTCGACCTTGAAGTTTGAAGGGAGTAGTTTTTACCACAAGGCCTCTCTTTAAAACTTTGTATTTTTTCATTATACTATTTATTATATAACTGGCTGGATACACATACGTTGGTTTTTCACCACTTTTATAATGAAATAACCATATTAAATTATAAATTTATTAACCTAATTGTAAGTTTCATTTAATTTAGAAATGAATTCCTTTGATATTTTCAAATTTTCTTGAATTATAGGCATCATAATGGTTCTGTGTTTAAATAAAAAAGTATACTTTTGTGCTAAATAAAACTAAAATTTATTAGAAATAGAATTATATTATTGAAATAAATTACATTTCTTTTTAAATAACAGGTAAACTACCAAGAAATTATGGAATTTATAACACAGTAGGTAAAGTAATAGCATGTTTTTTTAATTTTGTATGGTAGGAAATATTAGTAAAATCATAGTAATATAGTTTTCTAGGTTTTTTCTCGATTTAAAAAAAACTACTTAGTTTTATTTTTGTCTTATACAGCGGATTATTCATTAATACTTTTTCTTAAAATTTTCCTCTCGATAAAAGTACCAAGAATTCTTATTGTCTACAATAACCCACCGATATATATATATATATAAGTAAAACACGATTTATTGATTCGAGATGTATGCAAAATAATAACATATACAGAACAACGCTGTTCGAGTTGTGGCTAACTTTTCATTACATCTAAATTGTCAATCGAAACACTCATATTTTAAGTCGGCTTAATAAAAAATTGCAGAAAATATTCATTTTGGTTGAAGTTTCTTTTGGTGAATATTTATTAATATTTACTGTGTCTCTATCGTATATGGGAAATTGTTTTCCTCTTTCCTTGATGTGCCGGTTTAAACCGATCGAACCAAGTTTCTCCTAAAATATGAGAATGTTTAAAAACTAACCTTCATCCTTAACATTTTCGAATAATTATACTCGAAAAGTCTCACAGAGTTTTCTTTATATTAATGTTTCTATTTTTGTCTGTGGCATCTCTAAACGTCTAATTATTTTTATTTGTACACTATATATTTTTACGCTTGTTATAAGTGACTACATGTGTATTTTCACGTCTAACCTGCTGAAAATTATTATCTCAGAATTTTGGAGATGTCTATTATTTATAAATAAATACGTAAATTTAAAATTTTTATAAAAACATAGCACCTAGCTTTATAAAAATATTCTAAAAATTGTATAACACGTTCTTTTAAAATGTTTAGAAAAGAGAAATGAAATATTAGCAATGTCACGATGATATATACTTTTATTTGTTATATTTATCATGGTACAATTAATGGATATTTATTTATTACAAATATAGTACCTTTGCAAACTATAAAAAATGTTAGTGAAGGAATTTTCTAATCTATATTGCTAATCTATTTCATAATTACCTTACATATGTTATTGAATCAAATTAAATGTAAGTCACACATTGTATTAATATATTGTGAAATTATTTTACTTCCACATCGTTGATTTCATTTTTTCATTATTACGTAACTGTCTTTTTTAAAGCATTGCGTCTTTTTTAACAACTTACCAATTACTATTCTACTATAATGCAATAATTCTTATATAAATATGCATTATTTAATAAAACTGCCTTGTTTTATTAAATAAATTTATTTCAAACTAAATTATTTTTTGAAATAAACAACGGAAACAAGCTAAATGTCTTTCAAATTATCATTTAAATATATTTTAGATTATGCATTATGAAAAAGATAAAGTAAATATTTAAAGAATTTTGAATATGGGATATTTTAAAAACTCAACAATTTACAGAAATATCTCAGGGACGACAGGGGACTACATTTTTGTGAAATGTTTCAAAAGTATTAAATATTTAATAAAGTTATTAAAGTTATTATTAAAGTATAAAAATATTTCAAAAATCTAATTTCTCTTTGGTTTTGAAAAACAGTAATATTGTTTTTATACTGAATGCGTTTATTATAAAGTATATCATAATATGCTTACGTGCTAAGTATAATCGTTTGCTGTACAAACGTTTTTTAAAATTAAAACATTATACCAAATTTTTATTTATGACTGTTTCCAAAAAGGGGAGAAGAGTGTCAGCAAATGTAAATCTATAGCCACAGCCACAGCCACCCCCCCTTTCTATATACTTTCGTCAACCCTATTACTATTTTTCTTGACATTATTCATAATTTTGCAGGGGTAAATACGTATAAAAAGGAAAGTTGAAAAAATACTTGCTGAACTTTATCTTTTTGGTCACAAAATAGTTCATATTTCTGCTCTAATTTCAAATCGTTTACTAAGTTACATTTTAAAATTTTTATTTATTTTTAAATTTTCACTATATAAATAATAAGATACATTATATTGTATGTCATGTATGTCATATGATGTATTTATAATTCAAATTCTCATTATTAATACTTTTTTGTTGTATATTTTAACTTTTTCTAAAAATATTAATATAGAGATATTTCTCGTATATTGTTACTTCTAAGTAGTTCATTATTATAGATTTTCTGATAGCACGACAATTCCTTTTTCTTTATTTAATTTATATATATATATACGAATATATATACATTTACGTTTTATATACTATGTATACAAATAATATATGTACAACTGTTTACTATACACATCTATGAAGGCTTACATATTCTACTCCGTTCGTTCGAAACATTATTTCCCAAAGGAAATCTTTTTGGCCTCAATTCGATGCATTTTTCTTCGATTTCATTTTCTCATTCCAGAGAGCTTGACAATTTCACCCCAATTTTAACTGTTCGGTTTTTCAGAAATTATATTACATATAGTCTGCTTACACCACATGACAGTTCATACATTAATTACCATATGAAAGAAATTGGTCAACTCAGATGTTTAACATGTTGGGACTGAAATAAGTAACTTTATTATTTATATTTTATGTGTCTAAATAGTTCTATCTCTATATCATGTGATAGTAGTCTAAAAATCGATTGCATGCATTTAATGTATATTCAATAAATATTAGAAATTATTGTGTATGTATATTTTTTTCTTATTGAAATATAATTATTATAATTTTGTATTATTTAGAATTTATTTAAATAGATCACATTTTATACGTAATAATGAAGGAAAATTATTTAAAATTAATATGATTGATTTAATTTAAAATTTATGCATATATCCATAACGTATTGATAATGAATCTATTTATGATTAAACTGTGCATGTATCATTATTCTATCACCGCCGTATATTGAGTAAATATTGAAAATCGATTGTTTGTATCGATTTATGTACAGAGTGTTTCAAAAGTCTCCACACATTGAAAAATTTCGTACATAAACAGCCAATGTGATGCATTCTATAGTTGCAGAATATTATAATTGATATAGACTTGATAGATAGATATATATAACTTGTATATATATAATAGATATAATAACTTGGTATCTGTTATTTTAATATGAATATTTTGCTATCATTTAATAATTTGTAATAATATATTATCATAATTTGGCTAATATAATCTAAGCGCTTTTAGTTCTTTATAACATTAGAATGTCTATTATACAATCATACAACGTATAATATATATGAAACTAGAAATTCAAAATACGCTTATTATTATATCAAAGAATTCATTGACTTCGTTCATTGAAGAATTCATTTCTTGCCTGGTCTAATTTACGTACGTATTTAACAATTCCTTTGACATATAAATTGATTATGTTTTCCATATTTTATGCTTCCGAATTGATAGTGTACATATTGTCAAATTTCTCTTTTTCTGTAGTACCTAATAGTTAAAGAATATAGGCAATTGATCTTATGCATCCATTTGTATTATATGTACCTCCTATTTAAGTAATGCTTATGAGTTTTCAATTTCATTCCTAGCAAATTGAGAAACAAATTTCGATAAATGGTCAAGAAACTAGTTGATTAATTTCTATATTCTATATATTTCATTTGATTAACCAGCAATAATAGTGCTATTATTATTAGTAATAACAGCAATATATATATATAGCACTATGTATCTTTTAATTCAAGATTGACTGAATGTGGGATAGATTGAACACAAATAGGCGTGTGTTTTCGACTAATCACAATCTAATCACAATTTTACGCTTTATAATTAATTTCAGACCAATTATGCCTGTTACTGGAAGCATCACATTGTATGGACAAGCATTATAATCGGATTCAATTTCTGATAGAGAATACATGTTATCTTCATTTCATTCATTTTGTATAATATGCTTGGATGATGCAGTTAATATTTTTGTTTCGACCCAAATGTTCTAGTTGATTCTTATAATCGCATATATATAATCAGGTATAAAATTCGTGGTTGTATTTATTTAGTAGGCAAATAAACAAATACGTAAATATTAATATATATCAAATATAGGCATATAAATATAATGCATGTATTTATGTTATACTGCTCTTCAGAAAGAATGTAATGATAGCACTTTAACCGCAATTCACCAGAAGTTCATCAGAATTGTTTACTGTCTTTCCTACTTGTGACCAAAAGTGAATCGATAATATATATAAATAATGCTCTTACTTCTGAGTTTAATAGCAAAATTTCATGTAGTATTACAATACAGAAGTGCTTCATAATGAAGTTTTGAAACGATATTATTGGGAAATTAGTCCTTTATATTATAATTTAATTTGTAATTATTGTTTTATAATTACACACACAATTGACGAGTTTGAATTATCTTAAAGTATAAAGTGTTTTCAATTGCAGTATATTATATGAAATGTATATTTAAAATAAATATATTTCACTAATTATAATTAATTTACATTCATGTAAGATTATTCTTGTCGACATTTAAATGTGCGAAGTGTTATATTATACGACTTATTGCAACCATAATACATTTTATTGGAATAATTTGTTGTGTGATAATTATCTTGTAAACAAAAAGTTCAAAAAAGCAAGTGTTATCGACACTAGCATAACAAGTCTGCAAATTGTAATTTAAAATAAATCATATTTCTGGTTCTATGTTTTTATTGCCGTCAGCTTTAATAACTTTCAAAATCATTAGTATTTTCTCTTCTTGTCAGGTCTATGCTTTATTTAGCCTTTAAATTATCTATTCAATTTAATTAATTGAATAATTAATTTATCATAACTAGAAATCACTGTAAAAAATGTCTGGTTTATATATATCTCAGAATTCAGTTAAATGTAAATTCTTTTTAATTGGAAGTGAATTATTAATTTAAAATGAAGGAATTTTCTACATGCATATACCAAACTAATTATTTACTCATTATACAAACTGGGCTTAATTGCATTATTCATACATTTATTGTATAAATTAACAGCCCTATATATTACCTGATCTGTATTTCTGAGGAATATTAGATATACATATTGCTGATATGTATACGTTAATAAGTAAGAAACACTGCATATACCATATTTCATGACCCGAAGGTTCTGGTATGTGAATACTTCAGATAGAAAATTGGATCAATATGCATATATACACTGATACATTGATATATATTTAGCCTTGAAAACTTTTAACCTTGACGAATATGCTGAATTTCGGTGTCAGTGTTATGTTATGTAACACTATTGCTGTAATGCTCATATACACACATGTATACTTTAAAATGGGATAATTGCTTTTGGCATTTATGTTTCATTATACTTTGGATGAGGTTGATCGTTATACATATACATATATATTTCCTGAATTAAACAAAAAATCCAAAAACTCCTTTACTTTGTAAATTGTTATTATTAATTAGTCTGGCCATCTGTCTGCCATATGGTTACGTACCTATAAACTGACTATCAACATGGTGAACCCAATTAAACTAAGATGACTGTGCAACACTAACATGCACGGAAGTGTGTAGTTAGCTAGCAGTATCTACACTGTCAAAATAAGATATTAGATATATGTGGGAGAAAACTGGGTGTGCAGAGACCAGTTTTTTGATTCTGGTTGTTTAGAAATGACAAGCAATGTCCTTTCGTGTGACCAGCTTTAATATGCAGGCGTACAATCATATGTGTGTGTATCTTACATAATGTATGTATTGAAGTGCATTCATTTAGCTGCCGTTTAAATTGACCCTTATATTGACCCATCCTGGGAATGGATATATGTAAAAATAAATTGACCCATCTTATTGACCCAACCCTTTATCATGTAGGGAAAAATTGATTTCATCTTATGCATTGAAAATACCCCTACCTATTTAAGAATAGCGTTTTTGGAATATTAACCTATTGAAAATTATTTGTAAGTCCATTCTGTGGAAATGGTTTGAACGGAAGTGTTATATAGAAAGGTTCTGTGGACAACACGAAGAACGACCGAATCAATTTTGGAAGAGATATGAGTAGAGTCTGATTGGCTGTTACAATTTTCGCAACGGCTAAAGTCTATTTTGGTCACTTCAAGAGACACGAGAGTTTAGAAAAGAACATTTTGAAAGAAAAAGTTGAAGGTAGGAAAGACCGAGACGACCAAGCATGAGATTGGACAGGGAATCAAAGACACGCCCAACATGAATCAAACTACAGTAGGAAGAATTTCACCGAATAGGAGATCCTACCGCCATGCTGTTATGGCCGCTACGTCCGCCCCCGGATAATCCTTGATTATGATGATAATACATTTTATATTAAACGAAAATAAAATTTATAGCATTTGGAAGTTTAAATTATATGATAATATAAAAATTTGATTTTTAATATTTCAAATGAGTTTATACGTAAACATATAATAAAAGTATAAATAAGTGTGCACAGTTAAAATTATATTTTTAAATTGCCTAAAAATGAACAACTAATAATTTTAAAACCAGCTTGCATATATTTATCGTACTAATAATATGTTTAAATTTAAATCGATGAAACTGATTCAAACATATTAAATACATTTTTGGAACTTCTCTTTATCCGTGTATCATTGACAAACCAAATGGTTTAGAAGTATAATTTGTGTTATTGAAATACAATTTATTTATTTACTATAATTAAAACATTTTCACTACATTTATGACCTTTTTACAATTGATAAAATAGCCATTAATAATTAATCTTACTATTTTTTACTAAACTAGTTAGAACAATAGCATACATTCATTAATTCTGTGAACTTCTGACTCAGTAACTATTTTATTTCTCTTTCTGTCGCCCGTTAAGCTTCTCCTATTACCGTCGGGACTTGTGCAACCTCCCCAGCAGTTCCATCAGTAAAAATGTATAGCAGCATTTCTCCTGCCGTCAACAACACTAGTAATATCAAGGCATCCTCCCATCAACAGCATCTACATGCTGCAAGTGAGAGCAGCAGTGGCGGTGTGGACTCCCGAACAGGTCAGGGAGGGCAGCATCAACACTCACTGTCAGAATCGAACTCTCCAGTTCGACCAATGAAGACACTATCTGGATCTGGTGCAGCGGAAAATCTGTTAGTCATTACTGATCTCATGAAAGGTCAGTAAAATAAAATAATAAAAGTATATATATAAAGTAATAAAAGTCAGTTCATAAAAGTATAATTATGATCTTCATTATTATTAGTCTAACTAGAAGTTTCAAACTTATACTTATGCAATATAACACACTTGTTCAAAAATTTGATAGGATTATAAATAATTGCAGTTTTCATGTTTGAAATTTTGTTTTTTTATGACGATAGCGATTATTAGAGGAACATATCCACCATATTAGAGGACACAATATTATATACATATATCCTATAGTATCTAGATGTATTGCAACGACACAGTAAATTAGTAATTTTAAGTGCACGTAATTTCGTGAAATACAAATCGAGCTTAATTAAAATCACCTGTAATGTTTCTAATTGGTTTGGTACATACATTACCGTGCATAATATGTATAAATAAGTACATAAACCTAATAGTGTTACGTTTTTTATTTAGCAAGCTGCTGTACAATTTTCAGGAATACCAATACGGTTCAATGTAAATGTATCACTTTGGAAATGTTTTTTGTTATATTATTTTAGTTAAGTACTTCCTGTTTAGTGTTTAATTTGAAGCTGTCGATTGTAATAAAAGACTGCTAATAGAAACCTGCCATCATAGAAGGTTTGAAAATGTAATGCGTTTCAGTTTGATTTAATCATTTTGACCTGTCTAACCATTATCTTTATGTCTATGGTATATTTTTTAGAAAACTGTTTTAAATAAATCAAGACAATTTTAAAGATTATGTATGGACAATAAAGTCATTTTTGGTTAAAATTTATCGCTGTTTTTCTATAATGTTAAATTAGTGTTTAATTAAAATCACTTTGTCTCATATTTAAAATAAAAATTAATTCATATATTTTATTTATTTTATTTATTTTATTTTATTACAATTTTGTATTTATATATTTATTAAAATTAATGGGGAAATCTAGAAAACTTTGTGTACTTGTAAATTATTACAATAATTTCTTTTCCTTTTATTATAAATTTGATTAGTATTCATTTTTAGCCGCATGTACCTTTAATAATTTTAAAGCTATAGCTATACTCATAATTTTCTTCCTAGAAGTATACATATACACACGAGTCTATTTAACGTGCTCTATTTAAATTGTAAGTTCTATCAATGATTATGTGCGGACAGTATTATTATATATTATTATGAAGTCATTACTACTCATTTATTCCACTGTGTTCCTCATCATATGGGATCACTGACTCTTCTTCCTTTAATTTGCCTTTCCATTCTCTTCTCACTGTAGTTTATTCTGGTACAATTAAAGGACTCTCACTACCTATTGGCATATTAGGTACATATATACTTTTAAAGTGAACCTTATGCTACAATATGTGTCATATATTATTGATCATCTGTGTTTCTTTGTAGTACACCTACATAGCGTCATAATACTTTAATTTTAATATTAATATTAATATCCAGGCTTTCAACTAAATAAAATTATATATATATATAAGGTGGCGCAAAAGTTAATATACTCTCCATAGTAAAGTATCTATAACTGTTTATTTATAATTAATATCTATGTTTCTTCATAATTATTCTTATTAATATGGTTTTATTTAAATCAATATATTATTTAACCATGTATATAGTTTTATGAGTTTTTTATTGTAAAGAGTGCGATTCGTTAAATAAATTCTTTACCATTTACCATATTTATAATTTGAAACATTTAAGTTAAATATTTCAACATATCGTTAAATATTGATTGGTATAATATTAATATATATATAGAGACATTTTTTCTGTCTTTGCTAAATTTTTTGACAATTTTATTCTGCGTTTGCGTTTTCTTCAAATGATTCATAAATATGTCGTATTATTGTATAAATTTAATTAAGTTATCTTGAAATTGTTTGCATCAAGTATACAATTTACGACTATTTACTAAAACATATTGTTCTTATATTTTTAAAATACCTATAATGTGTATTATAAATCTAATTAAACGATTTGTCTTTATATGATATGTGTAATAAATTTCGCTCGTAATATGTTAGGTTTTGAATTAATACTATTTTAGGTCTTGAATTTGTATTTTAGGTATTGAATTTGTATTTTTTTCTTTCAAAATACATATGTTTGGCTTTTGCTCTAATATTCAATATTTGTATGAGAAATAATAAATCGGTACTAATATTGCCAAATGAGTATTATCAAATAAAAATACCTAAAATACTACTTGTACAGTATTCATACAAATTACAAGTTTTTTATCGAAATTTTTAGCCTTTTCGTGCATACCAATTTCAGTGTACCTATTATATATGTGTATAATTTTATATATGTAAAATTTGATATTTTGATCATAAAATATACCTTCAAATGAAAATACTGCAAATTTTATGGATGCAAGTTAATTCTAATTTCATTTTCATTTTCATTTTCATTTTCATTTACAGTATATTATATATATATATTTCTTTAGGATTATGCCGAATACCGCTGTGTACGTGTACACCTTCATTACTACACATGGCTGTAAAACTAGTAACTTTTGGAAACGTTACTGATACTGCATAATACATAACTCTACATTATTATATATATGCAGTCGAAAACATTTCAGAAAACAGCTTGTAAGAGTTTATAGAGTACAAGCTCAAAAAGATTTATGTATATATAAATCTCTCTCTCTATATATATATATAGCTAACCTATATAGCTATCAAATTGATATTTTTGCTATATGCATTATATTGATTTATGTCTGAATTTATATTTTATAAAGTATGCTTTATAACAAGCTAAAAGTTATTTACAAATTATATATTAAATGTTTCCGAATTAATCCATATTATCTATTTTGTTAGCGGCATTTTGTGATATTTCCTTTTTAAATCTTGTTATTTTACGCCATTTCCTTTAGAATTCATGCTCGACTATTTGTTATTAGACAAAAAGCACAAACTTCGTTTATTTGGTTTACAAATATAATAGTTTTACTTATAATTTAATCAAACAATTTAAAGTCAGGGGTCTTAATACCTACTAATATTTGGCAGTAGGGTCGCAATGAAGGAGATTGATTTTTATATATTTGAAGCGTTTTCCAACACTGTTACTACTTATACTACTATTAATGCTACCATTAAAATTAACATAACATGTATTTATTGTGTTTTCTCGTACACATGTTGCTACAGAACAGTTGAACAACATCAATTTGAGAAAGAAATTTTATACACACGATACACATTTATTTAAAATTGTTTGTATTCCTACTAGTTGTTTCTGTCTCAGCTACTAAAATTACTATTGTTAGAACTCCACTCGTCACATTATTTAATTTGCTTGGTCAATCTATTGACACCAAAAAAATTCATAACTTAGGAATCGAATGGTTGGAATTATTATTTAAATAAAAGTACTAACTATTTTCTTCCTTCTAGAGAATTTGATTGATTATTGCAACTCTTGTTTAGTTTTTTTAGTTATTGATAACATTTATGGTTACAAGTGAATGCATACATATATGTTATGTATGTACACATCTCATTATCAAGTTTTCGGTTCTATTTATCCGGTAGAGTTATTGAAGGTTTTTATATCAAACGCGCTCAGTCTGGTGAGGTTTCTATATAAAAAACGATTAATTATCTATCGTAAACTAATTGCTTAAAAGATAATTGTTGAAAATGATGTCGCACCTGTTTTGTCGGTATTTGATTTTAACAACTTATTATAAGGCTGAGTTTGCGGTGTTCGTTTTATTGCTATTTTAAGTACTATAGACGGTGTGAGAGTCCATTAGTTTGTATAACGTTTTCTATCTGTGTTGATTTGAATTCGGCGATTACTTAAGTTATAGAGATAATTGAGTCAGGCTTCGCTGTTATACTCCTAATAATTCCCAGAACCGTTTTATTAACGGGACAATATGGAAGGACTATAATGTTTATGTTGTGTCTCAGATATACTGCTGAAATTTATTGAAATCTTGTGTTTTGTCTTGTTTGCTTCGAGTGCCGTGAGTTGCATATGGTGCCGCGATTTATTTAGCGTCCTCGAACGAATGCGAGCTCATAAGCCGCAGTCTCTTAAGTCGATGTGTGTACCTAAATGTTGAATGTTTGCGCGCGATATCGCTAGTAGTTCAGTATTTGGAAGACATTTCTCTCTATCTAACTGTAGTTATATTTGAGCTTGATATCGGATCTGCCCCACAACCTTCTCTGCTGTGTATTCTAAAATATTGGTGGTTCTCTATCAGTAAATTGCTCATCATAGCTTGCTCCCATAACTAAGCTATTATAGTTTTAGAATAATATTTTATCATTGGTTATGAATTTTATTCTGATTGTATATGATTAAATTTTGTTGTTACATTACGAAGTTATTAGCGGTTACTTTTTCCGTTACATAAATTTTATCTGAAAAATAGCTCCGTATTAATTTAATATTGGTTTACTTAACGCAGATTCATCTTCACTTTAATCGATAATTTCATCGATAGCAATGTGACTTAGGAAATATTATACCTACTCTGTATAAACATAGCATATTTTTATATTTATTGAGTCATTAAATGTGACTTAGGAAGCGTTATATCTGGATAACTATTAAATATTTTTGTATTAATTGGTTCATTAAATAAGTTCATATTTCATAGATTCGGTTATACATATTGTATCATGTATCATGACTGACGATCTATGTAATATTATGTACAATACAGATAATAGATTTGTATTTTATTATGTATAATGAATTGGTACGATGCATCTTATATGTAAGTACCCTAAATATGATTAAATTTACTGAAGCAACAGAAACACAGAAATAAAATTGTAAAATTAAGTTGACTCATATTTTGTACACATATTTATTATTCATATTGATATTTTTTTGTATTTTGAAAATTTAATATTTTTTTAAGAATTTAGACGACAACAATATGCTAAGAACAACTGCTTTTAATGTGAGATATGGGAATTTATGGATAATATTTTGTACATCAATATCAGGTATATATATTATTATAAGCGTTAAGTATAATGTTTCTTTATCGGTTAATAATAATTAACTTTAACAAAAACAGTGTAATTACATTTAAAACCATAGCTTTAAATATAACTAATGTGTGACTAAACTCGATTAATCATTACTGGATTATATTATATTATGTCAACTTATTAGTTATTATCCAGACATTTTTCCTTTTCTCGTCATTATTTTCACCTCGTAGTTTTGATTTATTGCTGACTGATATATTCATAGAGTGGTTATGTCATTAAAATTCCATATTAAAAACTGAAAGAGAAAACAAAAATAAATGTACATATTAATCAAATTTACAAAATTATGCAACTTAATTATAGAGGTTCATTTTATATTACTTTCGAAAATAAAATAAAATAAATGTATGAGAAAACGTGAAGCAAACTTTTATTAACAAACAAACAAACAAATAAATATATAATTATTTTTTAAATCAATTTTAAATTATTAACTCAACCCATAATTTATGTTATGAGATATTCATGGTTTGTATTTTAAAGTAAAGCCGCTATATGATCCTGTTGATTTCATTAACCGGATAGCTATTTATCTAGATTATATTTAATAGATAGTAATAATATATGTAGAGACTTTTATTAGTCTTTACATAGACTATCTTTCAAATTAATAGTTATCAATGTAATAACAGCTGAACTAACAACAATGATGCTTATTATTCATCTAGTTCTGATATAGTTCAAATATTAGGAACAAAGTACAATAACAATTTCTCTGCCAAAATGTTTTTCTTTCTGACTGTTTCCGTAACTATAACTCCTATTATTGTTATTATTAATGTGTTTACCTGATAGCTCATACGAAAACCACACAGACTTTCTCACTCTTCCAATGTCTGTTTTAGAGAACGAAGCACTTATTTTAGACATTATTTTTCTTATTATGATGTGTGTCTGATCTTATAATGGATCACGCACTCCTTTCGAACTGAAATAGAGAGAAAGTTCTCAGATCAAAATGATTGACAGACTGCCTGATTACAATTTTTTTTCTCGTTTTCTCGCCATCTTATTATCGTCTGAGGAATTAATATTATATAGGCCAGCACCATTTAACTGCATTACCCCAACGCTTTAGTTTGTTCAGAGTGTATTTTACCTTTATATACTGTATGGACAGCGGTAAATGTACAAATATCTAAAAGTGCTTTTTCGGTTGTCATAATATGTAGTATGTCATATGATTTATTGCAGCTAAGTCGTTTCCTGAACTGTTATCGGTATTTATGCGTATACTGCTGCAATGATTTTTTAAATTTTAGTTATATGGACTATGTATAATTTTGTGCAAGTTAGATTACAAATGAAAATTTGTGATTCATTCTAGATATGTATAAATAGTTATTTTTGATTTTCAAGTAAAATTCCTTTTCTTTGTTTAATTGTATGTTTATTTGATTATTCGATTGATTTATTTATATTTGTACGTTTACTATTACGTTTACATTATTATCTCTTAAATAAACCATGCTCCTAATAAATGTATTAAAACAAGTCTTGGGTATTAGTATATAACAATATGATCTTACGCAGAATTTTTTTCAGAGCAATAGAAACAGTAACTTTACAATGCTTGCATTGTAATGTACGCTTTATAGGTAATAAATAAATTGGATAAGTTTAAATTCAATTATAAAAGGTCGAATTGAGTTTAAAAATCACCTAAATCACCATAAATTATATGGTTCCATTACATTACATTACTTTATAAACGAAATTAATTACTGTATTTCTTTTCAAATAGTAATATTTAATATTATAAAGCTGTAATTCGAATTGGGACCCTTAGAATTTGACAGTTTTGTCTGACGGAAAGGGACTAGGCATAATATCAAAATTCAATATTTTAAATTCGATAATGTTTGCATTTTTTTCTATAAAATTATTTTTAGCTTTGTAACGGTATAAATATAACCAAAATATTTAATTTTTAGAGATTTATGTTAACAATATAATCTGTGCAAGTGTCGCTCATTTAAGTGGAAAACAAATGGTATTTTATTTCGGCATTAATTATTATTTTGTCGGTGAGATTTCTTTATTTTAAATTTGTTTTAATCGTTGTCACCTCTATTTATGTTCAAGGATAACTTGAATTAATACTAATCGATTACATAATAGTTATATGAAATTTAAAACACTAATATCTATTTTGGGAGAAATTGGCACTGATCTGAATATTATTGTAATATGTAATAATTTCTTCACTGTCAAAATTATATGATCATCGTAATACATTGAAATTCATTATAAATGTATGTGTAGTAATTGCGGTAATTATATACTTACACTGCTCGCGTTTACGACTTGATCACAAGTTTAAACCTATCAAATTTATTTGATTCACTCAGAAATATAAATCGTTAATTCAATTATTAGTATTCTTATGGACGTGTAATCGCTGCTACGTAGAAAGAACACTCAGTCCAGTTAATTAATATGTCGATTGAACTGTGTACTATGCTATTTTATAGATTGTTATGTAGATATTTCATGACGTGCACAAACTGTGTGGATTTATGTATGTAGTGCCATAGTATAAGTTAACAGAAGCAGTTGATTCGGTCTTTAGTGTTTTACACGTACGTTATCGTCTTATTCATTCTTTTAGTGTCTACAATTTAATTCGATATTTTTGTTGTGTTAAAAAGAATAAAGCTTCACTTCTTTTTTTAAAGACAAAATCAGTGTTGAAAAGGTATTATCTTGAATCTAGAAATTTATCACTTATTCCTTCATCATGTTTTTCTCTAGAGGAAGACCAGGTAAGCATGTGTGACGTTTTTTATGTTTTTTTTAATAAATAGGAATGAAATCTGTAATTTATAAGAAGTACTCTAAACACTTTAAAATTCGAAAATTTTAGTATATGTATAGTTTATGACTCTTTAAAAGCTCGAAATTCTTTCGTTAAAATCTGGAATGGTTTAAAAAAATCGTTAATAGTATAATTTAATCAATTAAACTATTGTTGTTTAGATCAACGGTATTGATCTAATAGTATTTAGATCAGTATTGATCTAGTATTCATTTAGCCAATTAATTGATATAATAATATATTTTAACTATTAAAATGTAATATAAATTAAACAATTAAACAACAAATTAATTTTAGTTTTTGTGAACGTATAATTCAAGTTTTCTTCGACGTTATTTTTTATTTATATTTATATATCAGATTAAATACTATATTTCTTTTACTATTATTACTATAAAAATAATGTAATGCAGCAATACATTTTTATACTGTTATTTAGTGTAATTTTTCAGATGAGAGTTTATATCAGGAAGTTAAATTGCACTTTATTAAATGAGTGTTTCTAATGCACCATATTTAAAAAAAGTAGGTATTGATATATTTATTCAATGAGTCTTTAAAAACCATTTAAATGAATTTTAAGTTTATATTTATTTCTGGTATATGCATCATTAAAATATTTTGATCTAGATAGTTTCTACTTCTAAGCTATTTTAGTATTACATAAATAATTTTAATTAACGTATTACTATTTTATATATTTTCTATTTAATGAAAATTGCACCTGTAATAGGTAGTTTTATTTTTCGAGTTTAGTTACTAAACCAGTTAAGCTAACCAATTTGGTAACTAAACTTCAAAAAGAAAACCATTAACTCCAAAATTAACTTTCAAATTTGTGACCCAGCTAACTTGAGCAATTGAAATGATGTCTTCTCTATATTCCCTTAATAAAATCTTTTACTATGTAGCTTGCAGCCAGTTAACTGAAATTATATTTTTTTACGTTATGTAAATGTTTTATTAAAATATATTATCTATACATATATTGAACTAGTCATAAGAGCTTCACAGTTGAAATAGTGAATTCAACAAGGTTAGGGAAATGGAGTTGCAGGTTTGGTCGGACCACAATTTCCTGCAGAATCTTCCATGACAGTAGCGGTGTTACATGACAGGTTTACAAACTATATTAACGAATAATAATATGCACATGCGGACATAGTTACCTACATTATATATAGTATACCACCCCCTATCTTAATATGTTATTATACCTACCTATAATTTTGTTACCTATATATGATATTACATAAATTTACTTTTACAGATATATCAAATTTAAATACTTTGTTAATTATCATGTGTAATTTATTAATATATATTAAATGAATACATTTCCAGGCTTACTTTAAAGTTAACTTTCAATTTATCTCGTTCCAAAAAATGTTAACTCGTACCTTTAAAGTTAACTTAAATAACTAAACCATTTTGGCAGCTAAACTTGAAAAATAATATCACATGTATATTTGTATCTTTAATTCTAAACGAAGAAAATTCTGTGTCTACACTATTTCTAGTAATTATAAACTTTTCTGTTTAGTCATTACAAATGGTAAACCTTATAAATATACAAACTTCCTACAATCAGTTGTATTAGTAATAAGAACTTTATTTTGAAAATTATTTTATATCTGCGCATATTTGTATAATTATGTTTTTAAATGCTAAGTGGCAATTTTTTAAATATTATTATAATGGATAGAACTGGCAATGCAAAGAGAAAGAGGAAGTGAGAGACTTTAACTTGACACACACCTATATACTCCAGATTTATTTGAATTACACAATTGTAATATTCTACATCTATGAATTGATTATTATTTTACCATGCTTGTATTTCAATGTATTCATACCTTCTTTAAACGTCTAGAAAGAGCTTGATCGGGTTCGGATTAGAAAATAGTTGAAAATATGATTTTTTGTGTCACGAATGTCTTTAGTACCTTTGTGTCACGAATATTGAAACTGTTACTTACTTTATAGCGCACTTAATACTACTATCATTATATATTTTTACAAATTGTGTGTGTTTTTACAAATTTAGTGTATTTTTTATTATATCCTAACTATCAAGTAGTTTTTTAGACATAAAAGCTCAAATTTTTTAAAGTTTAAAATATTATTTTCAGTTTTTAGTTACCATTAGCTACAGAAAAAACAGTAATCGTTATATATGATGGACATTTTATTAACGTGAATAAATGCGTTGATGCTTATAAGGTTTTAATATTGACATGTTTATTGAGTAGTCTGTTTCCAAAATAATGCTAGAATGTACGAAACGAAATATTAATATAGAGATAAAACGATTAGAGTAATTTTTATACCGTGTATAATGGATTGTCGTATAATTTTCTTGTAATTTTTATTGCCGGTTATTGTACATTATTGTACATTTCAATTTTTGTTTACCGTTATTTTACTATTCAGCTTTGTAATGAGAGTAAATATAATATAATTAAATTAAGGAGTTGCAAGTAACACAAACGAATTCACATTGGGACTATTTAGAAACTCTATTTAATTATATATACAAATTAATTGTATCAATACATAGTATTACAGTGTTTCTATATTTTCTACCTATAACCTTACTGTATAGGTACTGGACTCATCTGTGTTAAATTTAATAGAACACTTAAAGTATTTCTTATAGTGTCTGTAATTTCTAGTCTTTTCTTCTATGTTTTTACTTATAAGGATACTCTACTATAACTAAGAACTAGTGATAAATTATTTATCTATTTTATATTTTATTCCAGCTACAGCTTTTAGTTAAGATAGACAGACAGACAGACAGATAGGTAAATTGTTTAGACTTACTATTTACTTGTACGAAACAAAATATGGAGAACAGAAAGGACAATCCCTCTAAATGCGTACTTATACACTTGCATATTGATCGTTAGAGAGAAAGTTATACACCCTCATTAGTACATAAGCATATTATGATGATGGGGAACAGAACGCAGAAAAAGACATGTTTGTTTCTAAATTATAGAGTTATCATAAAAAATCACTCATTATAATTAAATAGAGGTCGAGAACACTCATTAAGAGGTTACAAACCTATTTTCATTCATTTTTCAGACATGGTCTAAATTCAACTATGTAAATAAATATTCTATTGTAAAAATTATAAAAGATTGCAAAATCATGTATACAAGGTTATTTTCTATTAGTATACTATTATTAGTATAAGATATACCTAGAAACTAATTTGTTTATAAACGGGCAAAGTTTGTTCATATTTTGTATTAATACACTATTATTAGTTTAAGATTTCAAAAAATTATTCAGAAATTAACTATCAATGATAGACAGATTATTAACTATATCTGCTATTAGGAAATTGTTGGAAATTATAGAATTAATATATATTTTCAATACATAACCGAAACTTGGTCAAAATGCACTGTTCGTCAGAATCACAGATTTAAACAAATGCAGATAATTATCAATAATGGTCGAAATGCACTCCAAAATTAAATTTCTAATACCACCATAATAAAAACAAAAACGACAGCGTCGAAAAAATGAAAGCCAAGAAACTAGCTCCTCAAAAGCAAAAAGTTAAAATGATAATGATGATTTTATGAAATACAGCTGTTAAAGAAATTGATATAAAAAGGCACCTATTTTATATTAATATTTAATAACTAAACATGTATTTATGTGAGTTTCATTGCTTCTGTAAAAATGTTCTATTGCCAAGAATTTTTTCTTAATTTTTGTTCTATTATTCTTATAATTTTTTCAGTTTAGTTATACATGTTACTTATTCATCTATATATGTATTTTTAGCGGTTGTAAAAATTAAATCTTTGCACTCTTTTTATATAAATTTCTTTAATGGCTGTACTTCATATCCTCAATATCATTTTAACTTTTTATATTTGAGGAGCTCGTTTCTTGGCTTTCAATTTTGCGACGCTGTCGTTTTTGTTTTAATATCAAGTCATTTTTGCAAAATATTGCTATATTAAAATAATTTCATGCATACAACGTAAATAACATTTTTTTTATTTGCCTAAAAATTCCTAAAATATTGTAAAAAATAGTCTTGTATATTTCATTGTTAATTTGATTAATTTCCTAAGGAATTATATTTGTTCAAAAGTTAAACTTATAAGCAATTTTATATATCTTTCTTGATACGAAAAAGTAAACATTTTTGTCAAATTAAGTTACTAATGTAATGATAACTAATGTAAAGTAATGTAATTAAGTAACTAAGATAATGTTAATAACAATATCTTTCCGTATTGAAATTGTCCGCTTTACTTCGAAATAGTTACATGTTGTCTTAATCTCATATGGTTTTCTGTCTAATGTGTAGTTTTATGTTCACTTTAAATCTGCTTTTTTTGATAAGAATTCCAGCGATTATTCTAAAGAGATCAATTTTATGCCGAAAATGTATTTTCCGATAAAACGTCAATATCAATCAATAAGGCAATCACTAAGATAATAATAATAAACAATTTTTTATCGAAATTAACCCCTTTAAAAAAGTATCTATAGCAATCTTTAAAAAGTTCAAAATTCTTCCAGTCTTCCTACATATCTCTGTTGGTATGTTTGCTTCCAATAAATGCATTGGTGTTGTGTGCTTTAACCTTTAACTGCTTTTGTGGTCTTTTTAGACCCCAACGCGTTTTTAAATTTCCATTACTCTTAGATGTTTGATCCAGCTAATTAATCCTTCCGTGAGAATTAGTTTTTTACATATATATATAACATATTATAATGCCATTTATGTTACCACACCCACCGATGAGTAAATTGTAGTTAGTCGGTTTATGATTTTTGGGGTCTTTTAAGACTCCACATACAGTTATATGTATAAGTTTTATTATTTGTAAGTATTGATATATTTTACATATTTATATTTACATATATATTTTATATATTTACATTTATAAGTTTATAATCAGTCATTTTCCTTAATCAGTGAAATGTATATATAATAATTAATTAGATGGCAACGTTATTGTAGTTGACTTTGAGACAGTTATATATAGGTACTTTATTATGGAAACGCGAATATAACAAAAATGATTCTGGTATCCTAGGATCGATAGTCGTCTTCACACAATAACGTGATAGTGTATATCTAGCCACATTAGCCAATAGAAATTGAGATAAGAAATAATCGTTTATTGGCAGCTAATCGTTTATTTATACGCAGCCTACATCGAGTTTTGATTTATTTATGTTTGT
>JAYRBW010094515.1:0-20684 GCA_036023295.1 Invenusta paracnida
TCTATCACGCTTCCTATTTTGAATACCTGGCCCTTGTTCTAGCGCATTTCTTGGGCAAGATCATTAGTATAGCTATATCTAAAACTTGCAGGCTTCCCGCTTTACATATAGCTCTGCTTACTTTTGCTACATCACCAAGAAATATTGTCGACTCTACTATAGGAGTAAGTGGGAGAGATGATTACAACCTTGCTTTGTATAAAATAATCGTATAGCTAGTTGGCTTCATATATACCTATAAAGATAGGTTGTATGCTAACTGAATTGATATGTATATATACTATAACTGAGGTCGGAAATCTTATACATACATACATACATATGTATAGAAAAATAAACCTTAGCAATGATTTTTATAAGGTGCCATGTGAAGAAACCTTAGTCTTCTAGATATTATTACTCAGTCAACAATTTTTGAGATATTTATTTGTTAAATTGTCCCTTTAGGATATCCATCAACATAAAACATACTCGTAATACGATATTTGCTTTATATGCTACCTTATTCAGATGAAGTAATAATGCTCTTCAATCCATGTCATCGTCATTAATACTGTATATTATATTACTCGCATACATAAACTGACAGTCTATAAATAGGTAACATGTATTTCTCATTAATTACATCACGACACTGATCATTATACAATTATAGTGTGATATTTAAGCAGGGACTATAAACAGAAAATTATACTTATAGGATTCGACTATAATCGTGTAATCCTCTGATCTTTGAGAATATAGGGACAATGTTTATAAAGGGACAATAGATTCGTTTTTCAAAGAAAAAAATAGCTCTACATCATTTTCTGTAAATATTTATATTTTCCTATCTCTATAAACGAGCATTAAAATGTATTTATCAACAATTTATTGGTGATTAACTATATAAAATACAAAAACAAATAGTTCACGTCAAGAACGACAATACAAATTACTCAATACATAACGAATAAAGCATAATACAACAACAATGGCTGCATTTTTAATTTTCAGATAACAAATATATTCCATCATGTATAGATAGATTACTATTGTATAACCTGTGCTTATACTTGTAATTATGAATGACAGATATTGGCATTGCTGAAAACTATGCAGCTCGACTACTGCAATAACTAGATATATACCATATAATCACAGATTCAATCTACAGCTGTAGAGTTGGTAATAATTAAATGATTACTCGCGTTTCTCCATACAAATTCCCAACGGTGCGTTCTAATTTTAACGATTAATTTAGAATCGGCTAAGATAGTCGGTCGAACTATGATTTGCGCTAATTGTAACCCCATTCTACACACGCTGCATAGGTATCCTGGCTTACAGGCATACGTTAACAAACGTTCTCACCAACTCCAGCAACTCCAGCATTCTATCAAATTCATAGCCCCAAAGTCTTGTATAAAATATAATGTCGCCAGGGTCTTGCTGCAAGCAAGTCAATCGTACAGTCACGATGATATTAATAAGTCAGTAACAGTTAGTCCCTATTTGAGCAGTATTTTTTCCATAATAGACTGAAAGCAGCTATCCTATATGCATACTACCTACGCAGTGCTTATACCAGACTCCGGCTCGCATCACCGTCCGTATTGATATATAATCAAACTACATCTTGTATTATAACTAAATAATTAATTCCCCGTAGGTTATTTTTTGGTTACTCATCTGAAGCAGATGAAATTGTCGTGGTTGCGTTTAGGGATATAGATATATAGTACTATGCGACTGTATTTCAGCTCTTATCGTATAAATACAGCAGTTCCTAATACCCCCATTATAGCCCCTCAGTAATATTTGTATGTGGCAAGTACTTACTCTTCATTTAATTTATTTGTTGCGTGTATATTGATTGACAGACAGTTTTGTTATTTTAATAAATTCCTAGTCCGCCATATATTAAATTATTAAAGGAGGTCATGTATTGTATCAATTAACTGAAAAATAAGCTAAATATAAGGTAGCGTTTAAATCAGTTATAAGAGGAGTATTAATTTTATAATCAAATGGTGATAGGAAGATTTTAAACACTGCTGGATTTTTACGTGATTTATCATATATTAATTTTTTTATTATATTAACCATTTTCTGTATGTACGATTATTGAAACTTATAATTGATAATTTAGCTTTAAGCTATAAAGTGACCATCTAATTAGCTTATTTATACGAACATTTATTGCTGCTTTACTTTGTTTTAATTCATTACAGTTATTGTTTACAACCACAACTCAATTTCAATGTTCTAAATATATATATATAAATATTTCGCATGTATTGTTTTAGTTGACATTTCTGTTTTATCCTGCATGTAATCATAAATATGTGTATTTTAAATGAACTGAACAAAAATCTAGTTTGGTTAAATATCACATACAAAGCTCACGTTTGTTACATATAGGGCACATATTAGTGTATTTTTCTATTGGCCCCTCACAAAAAATAGCACACAGTATAATGGTCTAAAATTCTTTATTGCGGGTGTCCATATCGATCTGACCCTTATGATACATTTATTCAATTACTCTTTATATACCTAATTATAATTTTATAGAAATATCTAATTACTACATTCTTTAGGGGCGCGTACTTCACATGCGTTGGTGGAAACAATGAGGATATTTTATATACTATCGACTTGCAGTACAGTATATAAATATATATCATGACTATTATAATTTGAAGGAAAGAGAGAAATATTTCCCTCTATATATATATATACTTATAGACTGAAGTGCTAATAATTCACTCGCTATAGAAATATGTATAGTTCCTGCCATGAGCACTCGCCTGCATAGTTCGTGATACGATTTATATATATATATATACATACATGCAAATTGTGTTATTTTTATGAGCGCATTTTCGTTTAAATTATTGATCCGAAACCCCAACCCAAACGTCTCTCAGAGAGTCTCGCCACCTCATTTTAATTAAAAGTATGAGTATATCATGCCTGCCTTTCGATGCGTCTTCCCCTTTTTTTTGTTTCATGTTTTCATTTTTCGTCTTATGTAGGTATATCATATATATAGTGTCTTCGAAATCGAAATATATCATACAAATTAGATGGCCATGGTTTTACATTATGCAGACGTCATGTATATATGATGATACCCATAAAGAGACAATAATGTAAATATAATTACTATACAGGCTTGATCCTGCTTGACTGTTATGTATTATGTATATCTACAAAATACAATATATATATATGTAATAAGTACAGCTTCTTTCGTTTTTGCAGGCTTCAAATTTAATTAATGATTAACGCTTTATACATACCTAGAATCAGGAAAATTGAATTTATATTCTAAATTATGTAGCAGAGAAAAACGAAAAAGGAACACGCACGTTTTTATAATATTTTTGCGTTGTTATTGTCGAAATTTAACTATTTTTGTAGTCAAATGACAATATTTAGTATTTATTAAAATGAAATTAGCAAGGATTTTAAAATGTCTGATTAAAATCGGTGGGCATTATTGGTGTAAATTAAATATATAATTGTCCTTGTGCTAAGTAATATTTCAACTTCTACAGGTACAAAAATCAATAAACGAAAGCTGCTTTAACTACATATAATAAGAAATATATAACTATTTACATATCCTTAAATGAACGCTCATTCATGTACATATATGTCATTTAGTCTTTATAATATGTGTATATATTATACGTTATTGTTTGTCTTATACATTTTAGTAATAACCTACATATATGTACATATAATTAATGAATACATTGCATGCAACATGTCTAATATTTTCTGCAGCTTTATATATTAATCATCAATAATACTGTTATTTTTTCGGCAATCCCACGAGATATTATTTGAAGAATTATAACAATATACAATGATATAATTAGTCTCTCATAACAGAATAAATCATTACGTCAATGATATTTGATTTTTGTATCAGAATTATAAGACTCCGCATGTGAACACCCCAAATTCATGTATTAGTTCTCATGAACGTAATCTTTTGCGAGATAGGTAATATCAAAATACAAAATGCTGCCATATAACTTTATAATTCGCAGGCCAAATAAGAAAGCTATATAGGTACATAAGTCAGCTGTTTATAGGATGCAGTCGTAAATTGCGATTTTGAGAAAGATCTCTCAGGGTCAGTAATCAAAAATGAACTGTTACACTGAAAATTGAACTGAAAATTCACACGTCAAGACCACCACGGTTTCTTATGCTTGTTTTATTCTACATATTTACGGAACTACATACTTCTGTATAGGTAGATATCATATTTGATAGATTAAATTAGTCATTTCCTGTAAATATAATACATTAATGGAGTAGCTAATATTGTATTATGCGGGCTTAGAACTTTGTTGTGTGAATATTGTATCCATATATTATGAAGATCAAAATCAAAATGTATATGTATACATATATTGCATTGCTTCTTGTCTATAATCATAATACTGTATTTTTGTAATTCACAAAACAAAATATTATTTCCGTTTGCAAGCTTTCTCTCATCTAATTTCCGTAGACAAGTACTTATTGGTATATATTGTAACATGTCAGGGTCCACTGACTTCGTCACACTTATAGAAAAATATGCGAATATGTCACTTACAGGACAATTGAGTGTTAATCAATGTGTGAATTTGATTTCATAGCGGTTAATAAAGATATACAAGGCAATTAAAGCAATCTAATTTGTGATATATAATTGCGAATAAAAATTCTAATACCGACGCAATTAAAATATTGAAGTATACGTTTATTAAGGACAAATTTAATTATAATATAATTGCAGCATTTCATTTTTGATCGTTATTTTTTTAATCATTTTTATTACAGTCTAAATCTAAAATATGTTTCAAACATGTTTTCATTTAGAATATATACTATTAAGTTTAGGGATTGATATATACACACATTAAAAATATAATTAAAACTTTTAAAGTTATATCTAGTATAATCCCTTACTTGACAAAAAAATAACAATTTAAATTAAGCTGTATCGTCTATTTGTTCCATAATACGTTTGTTGAAAATTTAAATTTAAAAAATAAACATTAAATTCTGAAAAATGTAACATATTATATATATTCTGAACCTTAATAATATCATAAAAACAATATTGTTTTTTCAGGTGAGCATAAATAAGTACATATTCTTTTTATAAAGTAATTATTTATAGTTAAAATTTAGAATAGTTATTTGATATCTGCTCGCCACGTTTTGCCCAAATAAGTCAATACTTTTCATCGAGGAACAACTTTTCCTCGCTTTTCATACAATATCCACTTCACTTTCATCTTTGGACAGCATAACGTGTATAAATAACTAAGCAAGATATTTTATGGCAATATTTTATACGATTATATATATCGACTTTAACATTAGTATGCGTCTAGACATATAAATACATCCGATATCGGTGACTGATCTTATTAGAGCAGAGTATATATTATATATTCGCTATTAATTAGCTTTCAGTGTGGTAGGTAGGTAAGTCATGCAACTATAATATCGATATACCCAAGTGGACTCAAATCAAAATGTACAGGACTAACTATTACTTTGACGCTGCAGACCAGTAATAAAAAAATGATACAAATCAAAGTATGAGTCCTTTATATAGTCTAAGACCTTTATTGTGACTTATAAAAGTGACCTTTTCGTATTCTGATGAGCTGTGTATTTATTTTGCCACCTCTGGATTATTTGAAATATTATGAGATAACACATACTAATCTTTCCCTTAACGAAGATGCCTGAGTTTTATACCGATTCTTTCGGCTTTGTTTCAGCGGGAAATTATATAATCAGCAATTAATTCGTGAAAAAACGGTTAAACTGTTTGTCCGGACTATTTATATATATACCTACATATGACTTATATAGAGCCAAAACTTCAAACGTCTGTCCAAACAAAGAAAAGATTTTCTGAAAATGCTGTTTAGACATATTATATTATAACTTGAAGAAATTCAATTTTTTCAGGTATATAAAATAGTGCATTGTATCATAGTTAAAACAACCATTAACAGGAAAACTAATAGCAACTTGAATTAGATTAATACGTATAAAGGATTGCTTGAAAGGACATATTTTGATTTATTCTTTGACAATTAATTATGTATTTATTCCAAGGAAAGCTATAAAAATAGGATGGCACAAATATATGTTCAACAAAATACATTACACAGCTGTTAATATCAGTTGCGAACGGTATTCCATAAATATAAGATATATTTAGACACATATATTATACTGACAGACAACAGAATCTGACACACTGCAGCATTATTGGTGGGATAAACGTGCAGGAAACAATAAATCGCTTTTCAACAAACTCTTTTCCTATACATCATCATCTTGCTTCTCTCCATTATTTAGCTTCCAGCTGCACTGCACAGTCCTTGTCTGAGATGCAGTAGTGGCATCAACACATTGTTTACACTCATAGTAAACAAATAATTTCAACTCGCCTGAGTCAACAATATAGCTGTGAATTATTCGCGCCAAAATATTTGTTATTTTACACCAGTTGAGGTGATTTACACCACCAGCAAGGAAACTAAATCAACTTGTTCCAGGATTCCTTCTATACTATAAGTACCTACATTTATCGAGCGAACTATCTAAGATCCCAGTCAGCCTCTCATTTAATTCAATGTTTTACTTATTTTTCTTTAAACATTAATTTGTAGCTTTATACGTATGACTGTCTAATTAAGCGAATGTTACAATGTATTCGAATGGTGGTAACGAAACTATCATATTATGTCCCCTAACAATGTATGTATCGATTTGCTAAGATATTTACCAAGATAGAATTGACTATATATGATATCAGTTCGAAACACTGTAGATTGAAAGTTATATATGTATGTTGTCTTTTTATATGTTATAGTCCTCCAAATTGTGTTGGATTAGGGTACTTTTGAATGAAGTAATTTATTAAAAAACATACACATTGTTTATGCAATTAATTGTCGTTTAAGCTTATTTAAATAATATAATACCGTTAAAGTATACAATTTTATTTATTAATAGCTTTTAAATTTGTAACTATAATACCTTCCTTCAAAGTGGTTACATATAGTCCTAACTTTTCGTGTTCCCTAAAGATAACCCCTTCATAGTGATAAAATCCTATGTATATGTAATTTATAATAGATCTTCCAGTATTTTTGGTAGTCTTATTGTCAAAATTGCTTCGAAAATCTGAGAAATACAGAGCTTTACAGAGCTTTAAAGAGCTTTTGTAAGAGCGAGCCAGTCAATATTTTATAGATTGATAAAATACAGACAGACTTGTAGCAGAGGCATTTGAGGGTCTGATGAACACGGGTTGTCCTCTTCTACATCTAGATGTATTTAGAAGTATAAGCAGCTGATGCAAAGATTCGGGTAAAAAAAGGGGGGAGAAAAGAGAGCAAGGGGAAGAAGAGAAGACTCAAATGAGAGACGACAAATGTGAAGTTTGAGCAACGGAATAATAATACCTAATACCACCTAATGTGGAGCTGCACCTCGCTAAGAGCCAACCTGGGTTTATACTGTTCAAAATGGGGGGTGAGCTTGCCAGAGATGTATGAATGAATAGCCCTAGGAATAATGGCATGAATTTGGGGGGGGGGCGAAATCAGTTAACTAAATATTATGTATGTCACGAAATCCTGCTTCTCTTTATATATTCTCTCTCTCTCTTTTTCTTTATGTCGACTTTATTATGTCACTAAAGAGAAAGAATGGATGCATGACCATTTGATGTAGGGTGATGTTCCCATCGAACCTCGGAGTCTCCCCCAGCTGTGGATGCTGTCAGTGATGTAGCCTTGTTTGACATACGTCAATAATTTTGGAGATAGTCAAGCTTATTCAGTCAGATCTCTTATAGTTAGAAAGTTAATATTTAAAAACACGTGAAATCTAAATCCCAAGGAAATCGATAAATAGGCATAATAATATGTTATGCGTTTTACGTAATTTTAATAGTGTAATTTTTAGTAATCCATTTTTATAGAAGTTCGTTTTAAAAATACTAGTAATGTTATAATGTGAAAGTTGTACTTATTCCAATGGGTATTTGACTAACTATTTGTAAATGTATTGCCCCTATAATGAATATTAATGCCACTATAATGTATAAAAATTCAAGAATTCACGTATAACTGTATAGATAACATGTTAGTTAACAATTTTAGCTTAATGATTGTTTAAATTTCCCTTTACAGATATTTTAAACTAATGAAAATATCAATAAATCAAAGAAAACCAATAAATCCTAAGATTATTTTGGTGTGAATAACTATTTTTCTATATATATATATATATATATATGTTCATTGAGACCTTTTTCATCGTATTTATGGTTTTAAAACATGTTTTAGTTGTTTAGAGCAGTTTATATTTCTCAGTTATTTATTTAGTCTCGTTTTCCATTTTAATTAGTTTCCTTTACTTTTAATACATCCTGTATAATCAAAAACATACTAAATTATATAATTGGGCACTTTTCCAGTAATATCAGTTCTGTTGAAAACTATTACGAAATCACGAGGCTATAGTCGACCAACAAACCATATTAAATATGTTATTTTCAATTATATATTTTATCAAATGAAATATTCGATTAGTCTATTATAAATTTCTTCTTTGAATCCATTATAATTGGATAAAACTTTTCAATAACTGGTGTACACAGGTAGTTTACATCGACGACTAGTCAAAGTCCATTTCTAAACAATTTCCCCCAATTTATTTTACATTTCAATTATAGTTATAGGACACGTCACATTTACTCCATTATATTTCACACTGAAAGGTATTTTACTTTCAGTTAACTCCAGTATATATGTATGTATAGTTACTTGCGGACTGAGGATTTCGTCTCTCTCGACTATAATTGAGACGACAATGTCAGTTCCATCGTATAACTGTAGTATATGGGGAACAAGTCCTGGGAGAGATGCTAACTATATGAATGACTCCATCTATGTGTGATGTACTCTGCGTTGACGAAAACTCTATCTCAACGGAATCTGTCCATCTGTCCATTCAACCATTCAATCACTCCATCACATAGTTACCTAGTTCCCTTATGACTTCCCTTCTAATTCCATTGTTTGATGGAAGTTCCAGTTCCCAGCTCACTCGAGCGTGAAATTTGCAATCCCAATTCCTGATTATTTTAGTTCAACATTTCCCTAGGATCGTATACATAGTCAGAATTGGAGTGAATTTGAAGAATTAACCCTCACTGGACGGGACTATGTTATTATCTTAAACACGACCTTGAGGGGCATGCATCTGTTATTATTTTGTTTACATAAGTGTGCCTCTTTTAAATTTATCCCTACTACGGTAATGTCGTGGTTTTTAATTCAAACGTAGAGAGGGTGCAGTGAGGAATATATCGAACAAGCGGCAGGCTGTATATGGATATGGATTAGATTGCATTAAGTAGCTAGCGAGGCTATAGTGTGTATAAGTACTAAGTAGGTACCTACATAAAGAGGAAATTCAAATCACTGGCAATGTGGAACTGAAAAAGGAGGACGGATGAAGGTCGAAAAAGAGTGAAAGGGTGGGAATAATACGTTTCCCATTGAGTCCGCTATACACATCTCTCTTTTAGATTTGTCTGAGTTTCTCATTTTTCACCGTTTCGTCTGGTCGAATTCTGCCTGGTGGACTGTCTGCCCCCTATTCTAAGTCACAGAGTATAAGGCGTATAGTAAGTAACTCTGCTCTAGAAAATTATTTCAGCTATCGTGTCGCCTTGCACCGTTAATTAGTTTTAAGAGAGCTGGGGAGCGCGGCAGATTGATGATTATGGCGACGATGATGATGATACATTAAAGAAAAGACTGTCCCTTCATTCTTCTTGATCGAGTGGTGGACAGTGAGTAAGTTGAGCCACGTGTCCTAGCTAGGCTTGTGCATCCACATCCACTAGTGTCACAACATAGGAGACTGACCCACGCCAGACAAGTTCGCGAGAACCACCGAACAAAAGAGGATGAAAAGATCGACTTACTTGAGTGATATGCCTTCGTTCGATTGAGGAGTTTTCTGACAATATTCTCGTCCTTTCTTCCAGATTCTCTGCCGCACCTTCTCTCCTGAGCTCTCTCATCCTAAATCATAAAGTAAAGTCGTCTTGCTATGTGACATAATGTGACATACTGTATATACAGGGCGGCGGCAGTAATGAAACAGGACGAAATCTATAATAAGCTGCAATTGAAAGGGAAGAAGCTGAAGAAGCAAAAAGAGTCAGAGCGAAAAGGAGTGGAATTCCCAAGGGACCACGCCCCCTAGTTAGCTTTGAATTTAATTTTCTACGATATTTCGCGACGTTTTCGCTGAAATGGTTTCCCCCCAACGATTTTTTCTTCCGTCTTCCCATCTACATTTTCTTGCCTTTGTGCCTATCTGCATAATACAAAGCTTTGAGGGCAGATAGCGTGAAAATAGTATGATTCGAAGTGTTGTTTAAAATTATATCGGCGAATAAAGTTAGACATTGAAGTTCATCGATAGAATTGAGGGGATGGCGTAGGGGGGGGGGGGAGGGGGATGGGATCCACCAGTGCTAAATAGTTTGTAGTAACGTATTTTCTCTTTTAATGACGGTGCTGAACATAATTTTTAACTAGAAACTAATTCAATCTATTAACGCCTAATGAAATGATAATGAGAAAATAATGAGCCTTGTTCATAAACATTTTAAAAGATAGTATATTAACTAGGCAGTCATACCCAACCTGGTACATTTACTGGAGGGTCAATATTTTGCCAAATTTTACCGGTAATTATGCTATCATAGCCGTACTTGATTTCACCTATAGAAAAGAGTGAATAGTTTACATATATTTTTGCATTATTAACATGAGCACAAACTGTTGCACAAAGAAAACTTGTATCCCGCACCCACTGACTATAACCTTCATCTATAATGACTGACAGGTTATAAAGTTCACCAGAATGAATAATTAAAGCTGAGAATAGCTAGTAAACGCTTGTGAATAACAGCAGCTGACTAGTAGTGACTATAGTAGAGTACCTATACTACTACCTAAGTCGTACTTGGAAGTAATACTTTTCTTTATGCACGCACCGCTAAAGGCTCTGTGGGCTCTTCCTCTTAATCCTTTTTCATGATCTATTTCTACAAACAAAAGATTTTAAATATAGTTTATTTTTTCCAACAAATTTTTATTAGCGCTCTGTTTATTCCAATATATAGTAGTCTGGCTTTGTTTGTTTTACGAATATAAAGCACAGTAAGGGTCGTATGCATTTTGGGAATTAAAACTCATTTCATTACTTGACTGGACAGGTGTATGCAGAACTTTACATTATATATTCATAGTAGATGTGTATTCAGCTAAAGGACATATTATAAGCTACTTGTACCACCCCCCCCTTCTTTAGGTTCGTTAATGATAAATTCTGGAGGCAACTAGTTTACACAGAAAGGTCTTAAAAATGGATTATTCAAGGATTTTGTTTGAATGTCGTGTTAATATTTGATGATTTTGGGAGGATAAGAGGCTTCAAGAGAAAACAACAAAAAGTTGTCAACTCTCAATAGAGCCTTGCATTTATAATATGCATGTTAGCTAAGCACTGCATTGACATTGAGTTAATAGATATTTCATTCGTTTGCGCTCATGCCTTTTATTTCGAAAACGAAATATTTTCACAAATATTGCAAACCTTAATAGTATTTTATATTTCGAAGTACTTGGCTGTATTTAGTTTTTGTGAGAGCTTATAAATATCAATTATTATAAAGTCAAGATTAAATATTAAAAATTGTTTACGATGCAAAATTTGGTAATATATTTCTTAACTATAAAAATTCATATTCCAATTAGCCAATTTTTACATTCAAAATGTTGATATTTAATGATATCAAAAGTATTATGTAAGGATTATATATAATTACAAAGCAAACTTCAAAATAATCTTTCCACAATTTCAAATATATTGGGATGTATAATGAACCGAATTAAAAGAAGCAAAATTTATATCTGGACTTTTCAATATTCAAGTTTGATTACGAAATAATCGTAATACCTGTACGATTTACTAATTTCATGTTTTGAAAGAGAATTTAATATTGTTTTCAAATATATGAACAGTTAAATTTATTCAAAAGTCTGTAAAAATATTGTATTATTAAACAAATCATTTTAAACAGATATGTACATTTAAATATATATGGACTAATTACACATTTTAATAAAACATTTCTTGATATAATACGATTAGATTGGCAAATGTAATGAGTAACCTGCTTATATGGAATATCTTCAGCGTATAAAAAGGAATCAACTGATTAGATTTCCGACTTCAATGGCAATGCATTTACTTTCTATATTGGCCTTATGAAATAAAGTCAATAACGGGGACGTTTTTTTATTTCCTCTCTGGAACAATAGTCCGCTTATATAATAAAACAAGACAAAAACAATGCCGCAAAGTTTATTGCTTTGTATAATTATGGAGATATACATTTATTTATAGTCATGCTAGTTTTTAGAGGCATAATATAAATATACATATATATAGCACTATGTCTTCAATATTGTCAGTAATATTATAACGAAAAAATGAATTAACTATATTTGACAGTATCTATTTTGTGGATTACAAAAACATATAATATTTTGTTTAAAGTTATTTTGATTTAGTTATTTCAGAACCAATCAATATAGGTACATATAATACATAGATTATTAGCTCGAAACTGAATCAATACCTATATATAATATATTTATTGATTTTAATAGTAATGGATTCATTAAGAGAAAAATGAAATACTGCCAGATTTCCAGTGTTGATATAAATAGAAGATTTCCTATTATAGCACCTGAGTAAGGTTTTCTTTTTCAAAATAAGGAAATATATAATACATATACAATGTTACAAAGAATATTCTTGGCTTATTTTACTTACGTAACTTTATACGAGCAGAGTGTATATATTTAAGCATGAGAGCAAATAATTGTAATATTTAATATATAATGAAAAGGAGCCTATAACTTTATCCACACTGAGGGCCTACTTTTGTCTTTTTGCTGTTTTTTAAATGATTAAATATCAATGTAGGCATTCGTGACTTTGTCTAAAATATAGTTTACAACTTTTATCGCTCTATGCATTATTGTGCATCCAAAGTGATTAAACAAAATGAGTAAAACATACTTTTTATATAAGAAATGCACATTTCTCTCAACATTGATGAAACTTTGATACAGTTATATACTGATAAATATCATGTAATAATATATACCCAACGTACAATAAAATAAGTTTTCATACCAAAAAAATGTTTACTTTAAATTTAAAATCAATGATGTAAACTTACGTGTTTTTTTGCAGTGTACGACAAAAAAAGGTAATTTTACATCATGGATGCTGTATAACAAAATGCCAGCATCGATGATGTCAATTTATGAATCTTTTTTTGCAATGTATAATATATAATGTATTAAAATTAATAAATACTATACTATTCACTATAATGTGCTTGATTTAAAAAAGAAGTGTAGCATTTTAATTTACTGCAAAAATCCATGGTTTATTCGTTTTATTTTCTGGTTGATACGAAGGCAGCTTCATACAATATTATTATAGCCCTGAAAAAATATAAATTATCTTAGTGAAACAAATAAAAATATTACATAGAACTCGAAGTTTATTATATTCCATCGTGATGAAATTAAACTTATGGCATGATTTTCTGTCATTTTTTTTTATAATGCATGTATAGAGTTAGGCAATGAAATAGGTTGTAACAAATGATTTTTTCAACATTGATCTTACCTCAAATAAAGTTAATTAAAAATCTGTAGAAAATGTTTTAAATTTATCTCCAACATAAATTTATATAAGATATAAATGTAAATAGTACTGCAGTTAAAACAATGAAATCAAAATGTGAAATGTGTGGGCGTTTATTTCATGCAATATGTTACCATCATTTGCACGTTTGAAAAATCATATACTTCGGAAGTAATAAAGTCGCAAATTTAAAAACATCAAAAATAAAAAAGGCTATATGTACATGTTGTGTTATACATATAAGTATAAGTTATCGGTCATATTTATGTGAATTATATGACAACATTTTGAGACAGGAGTGACGTAGTTAAAATTTAATTCGAAATTAAATTAATTTATACGTATATGTAAAAAAATTTCTTTAATAGCGGAAGTTCTCCTCAGAACAAATAAGCATTAATTTCGTTATTCCGGAATAAAGAATACTGTAAAAAATGAACATATTATTTCTTAGGACTGCAACGTTGGATATATATATATATATAGTTGAAACATTTCTACTTATATGCTATCGTGTTACTTACTCAAATTAAGAGAAATATTATTTTACAAAAATAACAGTTAAAACAACACACATCTGTTTGTGTGTATTTGCTCTAATATGTATACTACTATAAAGAAGTATACTAATCTATTTACAAAATATCGAACAAATACTTTTGTTTTATCTTTAACATATTTTATGTAAATATGGTATATCTAAATACTTCAAAATCAGATTTTCATCTTGATATCATATTGATTTATACATAATAAAAAACAATAAACGAAATTAAAAATCTAAAGTACCTTCAATTTATTTATGTCTGTAAATTGTTGTTTTTGATTATAAAAATAAATATTTGCCTCTATTTATTGAAAAGTTTAGCATGTTCTACAATATATTATGTAAGTTCATAAGTATACTCATAAGAAATAAAAGCAAATACATTAATTTGTTGGAATGTATTGTAGAATTATGTTACCTTTCTTTCAATTTATATATTTTTTGTTTTATTATTACTTTGTTTGTACACGTGTAGCTTGAATATAATCAATATTTTAAAACGTGATCTATGTACAACATCATACATTACCGTATCTTATGTAAAGGTATAAACACACATATACATGCAGCTAATATTTAATTATACTTTTAAGTATGCGTTTTAAGTATGACATAGTTTCCTTCGTATATGAGAATAGTTATTTAATAAACTTGTGTCGTAATTTTGTTGATTAACTATCTTGTTTTAAACGAATTAAAAAATCAGTTTCAAGAGTTCTTTGTTTGAATGTATCAAATATTATTTATATGAATACATGGTATTATACTATAGCAGCAAATCCAGCTAAAATGTTCTAAATATTGGACTAAGCGTTATTATACATATTACCACCAGCTCACTTTCTCTGGAGAATTGGACTTAAATTTCATTTATTATATAGGTGAAATATAACGTTTCTAATACCTATATTTACTCAACCATGTTTTAGACTAAATACTCACGGAGCTTGTCTGGATATTTATATTACAATATTAAGTCCCCCAGGTAATAATAAAAACTCTAAGGTATAATATGTGTGTATGTACACAGTTATATATTTCGTACATATATATGCGCATGGAATCTATAAAACAAAAACAATTTGTATGTACCTTTAATAGAAAATATGTGAATCCCATGCATGGTTATAATCAATCGGAATTTACTCCAATAAATTATATAAATATATATATATATGTAACAAAAATAGGCCTCCTTCATTGTTTTTAATTCTATATAATATGTAATACAATTATTCATTATACAGAGATGTATGCATATGATACATACTTATGTATTATTCTTTAGTCTATATAGTTACTTTCACAACTCGTAAAGTCATACCAATAAGTTTTTTTACAAATTAGTTACATTTTCGACATAAACACTTGGATGCATTTGTACTTATTTTATTGCACATATATATTTAATTTGTATTTTTATCCTTAAGCATAGCTTTAACCAATTCACACAATGCGTATTAAAATGTATAGATATGAGCATATATTTTTAGTAAAACTGTATGTTTTATGTGTAACAGTAATTTTATATATTTGAACGAAAGCATATATTTTAAGAATATGTTATCAGTTATATGAAACCCTTTAAAATGTATAATGCGCTAATTTGAAAATTTCTCAATAATTTTAGAATGTAGGCAATTCAAAATTTCTTAAAGATAAATAATTATAGATTACGAAATGTATACAAAATTTCTTGTCACATAAAATATACTGATACGCATGCAAACACAACAGTATTATAGGATTTTTATGTAAAATGTGACGCCAGGTGATGATTCTGTATTCCTTAATTAATTATTATCGAAGGACAAAGAATTCATCATCGAAGGTATTAATTATTTAAAATCACTCTGGACATATGTGTTAATATACTGTCTCTACTATACCACCATACCTTCAATTGAAACCATATAATAAAGATAAATACCCGCACAAGCAGACCCTCAAGAAATATACATTTATGCGCATATGCCGCGTATATATATGCATTAGCAATATTTTATAATGTCGCATGCGCGAGCGAGGCAAATAGGAGAAAATTTCTCTTCCTCATTTTTTTGGAAAACCTTCATATACTCGTTCGTATAGTCGTCATTGTAGAATTAATTGACTATTTCTGGGGCTCTTCCCAGGGGAATTCCCAATCTAATACCACATACCATTTCGCTTTCCCAATGTCAGATCTGCTGGCAGTAGTCTAATAATATACGCACCTAATAAATAGTTTCAACGTATCAGTACGAGTGGATAGTTTTATACATAGGTATATTATACATACAACAATGTACAGCATAAATATACTCAACCTGAAAAATTGGAGTTAATTATTGATTGTTTCCAAGACTTTCAAGTAATATGTTGTACATCTGGCGTGAAGTACCGCAGAAAAAGGAAAATAAAAATGCTTTTGACTATATAACGTGAATAAAAAGATGGGGGTTGTGGTTATACTCTGTGAATCTTATCAAGGAAGATAAAAATGTTCTATTAACTTATTTATTCAATTAAACTGGTATTTAAATGATCCAATATACTTTTATTTATTCCAACGTAAATTTGAGTTAATTTTCTCAGAATTTAGCAAATAAATACTGTTCAAAGATACAAATTTATACCTTATACGCACTTAATTATTTACCAACAAGAAATATCCGCTCAGTCATTAAAGTAGGTATGTACATAAAGCTCGGAGCTTATGGATCTCTATTTTGTTCTTGTACTTACAAACTAAATAAACGACGCGGTACTTAATAAAAAAATAGTAAACATCACAAAAGTATCTACAACTTCTAGGTATCCTATTGATATCATAGCGAATATAACTATGTACATATCGTTCAATGTTAAATTCTGACACTTATAGCAGCTAAAGTAAACGTGTGCATGAATAATTAATTTGCAACAACTTTTTGGAATTCTCTCACAAAGTCTTCGGATTACATTTGATACATGTGATATATGATAAGGCAGTTTTGTAGGCTTAAGCAGTGCAAGGTCTGCATAATCTACGCGTGATGTAAGTGTATTTATCAACTCTATACGAACAATACATATTGACCACAGAAATTGTCCATTTTCTTGGGAATACTCAGTGGTGTTGTATTTCAAAGGAGGTATTTCCTTTGTGATTTAGAGAGTACCTATCTAGCTTAGATATCGTACACGTTTTTTTGACGATAGACTAATATATTCATTATGTCCAAAATACCCGACAACGCTGATGGATGGTATTTGCCCCCCCCCCCCACCCCCGATGGTTAAGTTGCGCAGTTTATGTGATGTTTCAAATACACATTCATGCAAATTGCAAATTGTCGATAATTGTTTATGGACACGTTACAGACATACATCTAGTTCAGAGTAGGTTTTATTTTGTGTGTATTTAAATGTCCTGCAGATAAAGATATACATTTGGTATTATTTATTTATTAAATGACATACACCCTATATATGTACAGGTATATAAATATATATGTAAGATGCAGACGATATAACAGGCAAATAGGTAGATATACAATAACAATGCTTTCTCTTTGAGAAAATTGGCGGTAACGTTTTCCACATATTAAGAAAAGATAAATGATCTCAGGAGACAGGTATAAATAATTTTAAATAAAGAAAATAGAGTTATCTGTCTAATATTATGTATATCAATACATCATTGTATGTCAGCTTGTTCCTTTTTTTAATTATTGTTATTTCTTTTGTGAGTATATTAAAATGCAAATAATTTCGAGTTAATTCCATATAAATTTAGAATTATTTATTATTATTTAAGGTACTTTAAGTTACATAATATTGTATTTAAATAAATTCTAGATATTTATGTTAATATTTACAAAAAGATGACAACACCAAGAACATATACAATTTTATAAGTTTCCAACTATAGTTTCAGAAGCGTTGATTTCAAGAATATAGTGTAGAAATATTTGTTTATGTAGAATATTTCAATATTTCTTGTATTGAAACTTTTATTTGTTGTTAAAAATGGAATAAAACATTCCCCTTTAATGTATTATCGTAAATTATAAGAGTTCTAACAATTCTAATATCTCTCTTCTATTGAAATGGTCTTTTAAAAGCTCTCTCAGCTTTTCTTGACTAAAACATAATAAATTTGTTATCCTAATAAATAATATGCTCACTATGATATGTCAGCTAGGCATTTACTCGATGAACTTTTGTATTGATTTATTTGTTTCAATCCCTTGACATTCCATTTACTGCATATTTACCTACTGAAATATATATTAATAGGAAACAGGTAATAGTATATTATTTTAAACCACTGTATTGTTGTAACACATACAATTAGAGATACATAACTATGCCTACTGGGGCCATGTTGACATACTCATTTAATTACCTCAATACTATAAACTATACATTACATAACTAACCGTATTTCCACTGACTTGTGATACAGTATATAACTCCACTCATTTGTTCCCTCTTTCTTTCCATTTCTCTCTCCTAGGTTCGGACGCTTTTTGTGAGTGGATTGCCAATGGATGCCAAAAGTAGAGAGCTCTACCTCTTGTTTAGAGGGTTTCAGGTGAGCATATCACATATATTATTGATACCTACCGTATTTCTAGTTATAAACCACCTTTCCTTGTCCCACCGCTAAGTAATTACTCATTAACTTTAATTTTCGTCCCTTAGCAATCTAGTAATCTAGCTAACTATATACCCAACTCTCCTGGCATATAGTATTACTGTTGTCAACTGTCGTTCCTAAGCGGCGGGTACCTCGTCTTAACAAGATACATCTGTATATTTATGGTATGGGTAACTACATATAGAACAAAGTTATAAAAGCCAGGTTAACTCTACTCCATGGATTAGATAGAAAGAGCTATACTTCCCAGAGTTCTATATTATATAGTCAAACTTTTTGAAAGAGAAGAAAAACGGAAGACTCAAGGTTAAAACAAAAGGATGAAACGATAATACTGTCATCAAGCTGCTATAGACCTAGCATATATAGGTTCAACAATTCAACTTTAAATAATAGGACGTTAGACAGATATGTCGCTTGAAATAACAAAATACTTTCGAAGGAACTATAGCAATAGTTGCAACGCCAAAACACGTTCAATAGTGCTGCAATGTAGGAGGTAAGGAACATTCTAGGCACCCTGTTCTTGCCTTGGCCGGCTACCTACCTAAGTTTTTAAGAAAAATAAATATAGGCATGCCGCTCCTATAGTTGCTTGTCTGCTATACATAGGTAAGGCACATCTAACTCCAAGAGAACCATTCTTTAAGGGAAGCTGAATGGTGCAGAAGCAATATTCCACTGAGCTCCCCCCTCTCATTTATAAACAGATACTTGTTTTTGAAATTGGGTTTGACAATTCATCGATGAAATACATATTGCGTACCTTGCCCCTAAAATACATTTCACATTTATAGTAGGACATATTCTATCATCCGTATGTATATAGATACATAAGGTGACAGGGGGGGGGGGGGGTGTTGGTACTCCATAATAACAAAATGATTTAAAAGTTGTATGAGTGACATGATAATTGTGTAGTAATGTATTTTAGTTATTTAATAAAACTATTCGTTGTACTTATTATGAGTAGTACCATTAGAAATTACCTCTTATATATATATATATATATAAGTATAACTTTCTATTTATTTGTGTATATCATCCTAAACTTAGAGACTCATTTTAAACAATAAATTATTTTGATTTAAGTTAATTAGGTCAATTTTGTATTACCATGATTATGTTCATTGCTTATTTTGAATCCTTATTTTAGGGATGATTTCCAAAACAATTTTAGAATCGTTTACTTTATACACGTGCGCATGTCTTTATCCAGATGTCTAGGCAAAGTTACTCTTTTTAAAGCAACTATACATATACTAAATATGTACAAGGATATTACTATACGCGCATATGACTCACACATACATATGTATATAATCAGAAATTCTTTTTAGCTGAATGTATAGCTTTTTTACTTTGGAGATATGTCACTAATTTATTTCTTTACATACATAGGCATTTTGAACAAAACAAAATATGTTAAGTGACATTTTGCGGCAAAGATGCGGGAACTAGTCTATAGTCGAATTGAAAAACACTTTAAAAGAGCTATTAAGATGAATGACATTTAATTGGAAACAATCCTACAATTTATAAGAAGTTTAAATAGCATAAAGTGTGCTTGTATCACAATTTCTTCAATAAACGCCCGCTCATGCTTAAAATAAACAAACACAGCTTGTGGGTAATTGGAAATATTGATAGACACCTTGATAATGTCAT
>JAYRBW010094526.1:0-20682 GCA_036023295.1 Invenusta paracnida
TTATATATATTATGTGTCAACTGACACAGTTTTATGTTTATTAGTGTGTCCATTGACACATTTTTAATTTTTGGACAAAAAAAAAATTACAAATTGTGTCAAATGACACACTCAATTTTTTCAGTGTACCTTATCATTTCAACACGCATTGTACTATACTTTTTAGTAACACGATATTCTAAATATCTCAAATACTACTCAAATATAAAAACTCTACATGATCATTTCCGCTTTACTCAAAATCAATTAATTATGGTTAGGAGAAACATTTTCTATAAAAGTGGTTTATATAAAAGTAATTGTTTGTATTATATTATATTACCGAACCTGACACTAGCTTTGTATTGTTCATGATGATATTGACCAAAATAGCGTATATAATCTTGTCTAAGGTTTAACTATCGGCTGATATCTATCAATATTCTGATATATATTCCAGACACGCGTGTATCTACACTCACAATCGCAATCATTCTCATCCTATCCAAGATTGCTATCCTGATTATTGTTGGCCTCTTTTTATGTCACAACAAAGGCCAAACCGCCAGAGGGTAAGTCTATGATTCCATTATCTCACATCAAGTCTACAAATTCCTGTAGAACGAGTAAATTAAATTGTGATATATTTTGTGGGGTATTTATGAACATATAATAACATGAATAACATAAACTTGCTTCAGACTATAACGATATATTAAATATAAAAGACAATAGTGTTTTATTTTTTATAAATAATTGTCAAATCATCATAAATTTTAGCTTAATATTTGGGTAATAAATATTTAGAAATTGCTTAATTTATTTCTTCGAAATAGAATTTATATACTGTACGTATGTTATATAGTACTTACATTGTAACAGTAATATGATATACAAATTACTAACCTTTGAAAATATACATCTAAAGTTGTCATTTGATGTTATCTTTTCTCGTTAGTAAATATGCGAAAATATTCTTGTTATGATCAGCTGAAACAGAACTAAATAACTCGTATATATGTATCGTATATATCGTGTATATTATTAAAAGCTGTATTACATACAATATCATTTTATGTTAATTAATATTTGTTTTATTTAATATAAAATTCACTTAGCAGCTAATAATAATCCTCTTGTCAATTTATCGTTTCAGGGTTTTCAAATGGATAAGTAAATATGCTATTTTAAAAACTTATTTCTATAATTGATATTATAACCTTGTATAATATATTGTTTAATATTTGTATTAGTATTTTTTCGAATTGGTATGTATGTCATAACTCTGTAAATTACTAAATACAATACATTAGGTTGTCGCTTTTGGCACATAAATCCTTTTGCTTTTAAAACTGTTACACAATGTTTTATTTTCAGAAATATTTTTAATAGTAAAACTGATTACTACTTCATACATATTTTAAACTACGAATATATATAACTATAATATTAGTAAAATAGTATTCAGAAAGAAATACAGTTTTATTTGTATCCAACATTTTTTTTAATTAATTAAATTAATAAATTTTAAATAATATTTTTAGTTCCAATGACCTGAAAATCTTGATTTCAAAATTTTACTTACAGCAAAGTATTATAATTTGAGTATAAACTGTTATTCTTTTGCCCTTTTCAGATTTCCATTTCAACTGTTTTTACATGTTTATTTGTTTTTTCCAGTAGCCTAAATTATTATTAATTTATGTTCAATTTCAAAATATCAGTGAAGCTTATTATCAATTTGGCATTCGCTGTAGAAATTTTAAGTCTTATCTAAATTTGTAATCGTATAAATTATGAAGTATTTCTTGTCAAAATAAATGTAAACACCATTCTCCGAAATCTCGTAATAAAGTACATTGCAACCGTGTGTTGTGTAATTTAACAACACAGAAAATAACAATATTGTCATCTTTTTAATTCGATGACCGCTTTTAAGAGCCCGATATATGCCTCTCCCATCCACCTGCGGTCTGGTTAGGATTAGAGTTACAATAATGGCCATATTGAAGCAACACTATTTTTTAATTGTTTTGTCATGAAACTTTCAAAGTCATTAATTCCGACTTTTAACATTCACAAATATGTATACATTATTCTTAGTGTATGTACGTTATCCCGACTACAACTTTGAGCGACTTGAGTTGTTAGCTTGCAAAGATGTTTGTCGTCTGGTACCACTCTCCATTATGTCACTGTAGGGAAGAGGTGCTCCTTTTGTTGCTGCTTTCGAGGCGGCGAACGAGACAGCTTGAAGTCCACATATGTCTCCATTGAGATTCCCGACATCAAGCGCTCCACGGAGGAAGAGTCCGAGACACCGGAAGAACCGGAAGAACAGGATTCAGTGGAACATGGTGCTGTGGGGAGTCCTGGAAATCCCAAACAACGATTCTCTCTCATGTGGGGATAACTTATTAGATTGTAGAGTGACATTCTGGGATTGTAACCAACCCGCTAGTAGGTAACTCTCTTGGATACCAATACACAGCCGTTATGAAATATGACCGTCTCCTGTTTCAGTTCTGTTCCCAACCAATAATGTTTGTTACAGCGTGTTATTGCCAGAAATATCGAATTTATAACTATTACTTAGACTGGCAATCTAAGATGACATCGTATAATTTACTGGCGAACCGAGTAACTGTCGAAATTGCTTACATTCAGCAACGATATATCTTTTAACCAATCAATTTACAAATAGATGACGATACATTTTTTATTCGCAACATTATCAAGATGACAGAGTAAAATGTTCCGATCATTCTATCTAAGAAAATAATTTTTCAATATCTGAATAACCTAGATATGGTGAGTTTTAGAAACTATCTAAGTAATGTATCATATAGAGTTGTTTGCCTTATGTTATCGAAACTGACACAAGTTTGATGTGGCTCGGTAGATTGCCAGTTTAGATATAAACTATAATCAAATATCTATGGTGAAGTCTTTGTAAAAATCATTTTTTGTAATTGGGCCAAATTAAACAGTGAAATTCTAATTGGCAATCAAAAATTGGAATACACTATTTTCATATGCGCATATATATGTTACTTGCTTAACTTCTATTTAAATATCACTACATTATTATATTATTTAATCCCTAAAAATATATTACAAGTATACTTTTCATATAAATATGCTTCAATATTTGTAATTTTTTGATGTTTACAACTAAATAGTAAACATTATCTTTCTTTCATTTGCTTTCGATAGAATTGTATTTTGTAAATACAGACAATATTGCTCACAGAATACAGTGTCTTTTAACTACTTTTGTTTGTTGGTGGGAAGAACATTCCACAACAGGAATTAATAAAATGGGATTTTACGTATTTAGAGCAATCGAGATTAGTTTTCAGTCTGCATATTGGTATCCGGAGGGGTGAAGTCATTACCAGTCCATTTTACATCAGAAAATTGTCTTTGACGCTTCAAATTGGCAACAACTATATGTATTATAATCCAAGTTTTATTTCTTTTATGCTTTTAAATGTTGTGAATACCCCACATAAAATAATTGTCGTGATGTTAATTGTGAGATCTGAGGAGATGTGTAAGTAACGCTTTTCTCTGCTCCCCTAGGTGTGAAATGTGGATGTAGCGAGCCCACAAAAACCGTAGACAACGCTTTGGGAATTACCACAACTACTGAGCTCGAGCATTTCACGGCAAGAAGCAGAATTACTGAAACTGAAGATCAAACTGAATTTACGGAGTCAACAGTCCATAAGGCCCCTCGCTTTTCGATTATTCAGTTCAGCACATTTCTTGAGCGATCTAGTTGGGACTAATTATTATTTTTCTGTTTCTAGAAAACATTCCACCTTCATTTGTACAATTTATTCATGTTAGATAAATACAGAACAACTTGGACTCTTAATGACCTCACTAATGGATAACAATATACCTACTATTCAGATAAGCTACCAGTATAGGTGCACTAGACAGTTTAATATATATATCCGGTGGTAATGCAACATTTGTATTGTACAATTATTTGTAAATACTAATTATTGTAAAAACTATTATAACGACTATTTATAACTAAAGAAAATACGTCAATGGAAATAATATTATATTCATTACTTAATGAATCCTCTACAACTAATATACGTATATTGTAAACTATGATATACAATAAAAGACTAATATTCTATATAAATATGCCATATTTGTAGAAAATTAGTTGTATAACATACGTTGTAAATGTGTTATAACATGCACATGATATTAAATCGTAAATGCATTGTTTTATCTCTTTTCCTCCGTAAAGTGTGCACAGCATGCACCACAGTTTTGTTTGATGAATAATAGTAATTGGCAGTAATATATTGATGCAAGATTTCCCAGAGAAGTCTTCAAATGGTTTAAAAAATTCAACTCTTCCAAAAGCTAGCTCATCATGAGTATTAATACAATTTTTGTTCTTGTAATATATTGAAAACTTTTAAATCCTGTGTGTGATGTCCACGATGATTTGTAGAGTATTAATCAGAATATTATGTATTAGCTGTGTAATCGTATAAAATAGTTAAAATTTAATTTTGTAGTGTGAAAATTTGATAAATTAATTTTATTAATGGGTAACCGTAATCGTATGAATTCGCTTTCATCATCTAAATTACCATTTGTATTTTACATATATTTTACATATTTATAATTTTTTTCAAAAGCTGAATATAACCATTTTTACTTTTTTTAGGGAACTAATAAATGCAGTTTATGTTTAAATTTAAATATTGGTATCCTTATATAAAAACATATTTAAATCATACTAACTATATTCAACAATAATAAACGGTACCTAACATAATATTTTGAATATGCAACAGATGCTGGCAGTCACGTTTAAGTTAAACAAACATATTTGACCAGAAAACGTCGCGCATGAGTAAATTGTAATAATACAAGCAAATAGTATTTATTGGAATGTCTGATATTACACATGTTAGTTAAACAAAATATAATAGATATTATTCAACAATTGTCCAAAATTTTAAAATATGCTTTATTGATGAAAATTTCACAAAATGTGTCCATTATTTATGCCATCTTTTTTTACTTTTTCTAAACTTTTATACTATTGTCTTCGCTTTTCAGTAAATAATTCAACCAATGAGAAGGGAACAGTTGAAAAATTAATCAATAGCAAACATTTTTCTCAGTTCTGCTTTCTCATTAGTAAGTTATGTACAATATGTAGTTGTAGTTCGAATTAACATCCCTGAAAAAATGAATACGCGGCATATATGTGACGTATAATACATAGTTAAATATACATACGTATACTTAACGTATATAACATTTTCGCCGAAAATGTTGAAACAATTCGAAATTTAATTATAATTAATTTGTGTTTTATAAGTTTCAAAAATAAGAAAGAAGATACTTAAACAATTCGAAATTATTATTTTTTTAATTTATAGGTATTTTTACTTATTATTTGATAAGAACTATTTTTGACAAAACATTTTTGTTTAATTACATTCAAAGTTTCAAAACTACTCTTATTCACGGAAAAGGTTTATTATGGTATGTCGAGTGTATCTAATACATAGGATATCTATTAAATTGGACAATATTTAAATACCAAAGGAGTTTAATAAGTAAGTAATAATAGTAATTTGAAGTGTCTAAATAAGAAAAATTTAAAATCGTGTAATATATTAGTGTCATATAAAATAGTGTCATATATTAGGTTTTAATTAATATGCATGAATAAAATATACTCAACGAAATTACAAAATGAATTTTAGAAATCTCCAAAACATGTTGGCGAGTTGGATTTTTATTAAACTGACACATGCACAGTCCTCTTCCATCAAAACATGCTCAAACAGGTCAACACGTACATACTATAGGTATAAATTAATATTAAATACATACATATATCACTACAACGTAATAGGTTACTAATTTTCCTAATGATAAGCACATTGTGTGTATGTTTAATTATCAACCATGTTTATTATAACACATCTAAAAGGTAAAAACACCCCTAATGCAGTTTGTAAATATGTTATTAGTGTAATATTACTTACATGTAATGAATCAAGGCATAAAAGAGCGTAAAATATAATACTTTATTGTGTACATTTAGTGTGTCAATTAGTGTACAACGTACAATTAGTGTGTACATTTACGAAGCTTTTATAAAATATATACATTTCAGACTGTACAGATTGAGGCATATAAATCATTATTTTACTGTTATGTTACCATAGATGTGTATTTTACTTTATATACATTGATTGACTATCTGAACAAATGAAGCAACAAATTGAAAAATAAAATTGTGGTCAAATATAAACATCCTAACAAAAGTTATATATTTCTAATTGCCATTATAAAAAAGTTCTATATATTGATATATTTTGAAATACTTTTTTAATAATAATTTGTCAATACAAAATAAAAGGCAAGATAATAAAATTCATAAATAAAAAATATGTCTACAAGTATCGTTTTAATAATACGGACATCACCAGGAAAAATAATAGTTAATAGTACATTAGTATAATAAATAATGCTAGTAATCGGTATAGGTTTTAATGAGCACACTTTATATATACACATTTTCTACAATATTAATAAATGAGAATATTTCTATATTAAGAGTTTACTCAATACCAAAATTAACTCTGAGGATATGAATTACAAACAAAAAGATTAGATAAATTAATGAGATCAGAGTGGAATATAAGTTTCAGGAGGAACAAACGCGACAAACAGCATTAACACCACTAACAAGACAACAAATAAAGCTAATTTTCCGCGTTTTGGGACAAAAGGCATGAAAGTTACGTTAAATGCCTGTTATGGTAGGCTTAGGGTAGACGGTTGAGACAACTTTAATATTTAATAATGAAACGGCAGCGTCTAAGAAGGGGAGAGATTTTGTGGATCTACTTACTATAGTAAATAAAATGTTAGAATGGCGCGAATTAAGTAACGAAAGAAAACCAGCTCGAATGTTACAGTCATTAAAACCGCAAAATATATTACCAAAATACCGAAAATACCCGATTGGAGTGGAATGGAATTCATTCTAAAACTTATTTTCTATGTGAGCTATAAAAAGGTTTGCAAGGTTTTCCAAGAAGGCTCCCAATTGTAACCACATCTACCCGTTTATATAAAGAATTATTAAATAAAACTCATCAGGCTAAGAGGAGAAGTTTATTAAAGTGTTGAAGAAGAAAAGAAGACAGAGACCAAGAATTATAAACATATAGTCACAAGTTAAATCTATAGTTTCAGACACTGGCACATTATAAATAAAAAGACTTTCAACGAGACGAGAAGAATTTGTCATGTTATATGGAAGATTAAGGACAGATATTTTACCACTGAAATCTTGAGTAGAATTAGGAATATAATATCGATTAGGAATGTAGGTCGTAATTAACCAATTGAGGTACTGAGTTAAGTTAAACTGATGTGTAAAAACATACTAAAAATGTACTGATCTAAGAACAGAAACATATTTCGGTTTAAGAATTTTAGCAAGAATAAAGCAACTGATTTAGAACCTACAGGAATAATACGCTTGAGCACTTAATCCGGAATTTCAACTTTAATATGTTTATTCACATAATGTTTAATGGCATTTACATATTTAACGGTAAGGTGATGTTGTGGAAGCTGTGGAATAACAAGATTTGAAAATGTGTTACTATCGGAAACAAATAATTTTTTGCAAATTGTTTCCGATGTACTAAATAGTATCGTTCCTGATCATGTCCCTATTATTAGGACGAAACTATATTTTATTTATGAATTGTATTGTTTCTTGCCCTTCATTTGGTATTATAAAAGCTTTTCAACTATACAATTTGTAAATGAGTTAATATAATATACCTGATTATTTTTAATGATTTATGGGGATCCAAATTTTTGGTGGAATTAGTTTAGATTGCCATTCTATGCATATAATTATTAATTTCTATGGATTATACACATTAAGTTTACAGTCCATATGCCATATACGTTTAGTATGCAAATAAGAATATAATGTAAAATAACAGAGGCTAATTTTGAATTAGCGGATATTTAACCGAATTTATCATGTTTTTTTAGGAGTGTTCTCCGTTTGAGGGTATAGTCCAGCTGAAGATGGAAACAGAACAAATTATTAATCAAATTATTTTAATTTGACTAAATAAATTATAATTATGCAAAATTATTTGACTTAAATATATTTACATACATTATGGTAATCAATTAATGACCATCATTTAAAAGCTACTTCATATGTTACGGATGCCTGTAATACTGTGTTAAGCATTTTATACTACTATAGTATTATGGCTACTTAAGAAACTATATTACTTATAGTAGTATCAGCGTACTCTAGGCAAACATCTTATAGGGGTTTTGGTGATCTTTTGCCATTTCGTTGTCAGTCCACTGCCACCCGGAATATATCGTATCATTTTCAGACTGCACCCGACTGATACAGTAGTTGCCATTCATGTACCAGCGATGTAAATTCGGGCCAAACCAGGGTTCGCAGACTGCTCTATCAACTGAGCTATTTAGGTCTCTAACATTCTCGTCGTCCTAAATAAATTTCTTTAATTAAAAGGCAGAAATCTTATTCATTGTAAAAAGGATAGACTGCGTTTTATTGACTCGTTAACAAAGCACCCCTAATCTGTTTCGCCTACATTCTGAAAACTAAGTCTGCCAAAATGTTTGCAAGTAGCGTATAGAAATGAGCTTAAACAAATCATACTTTGAATATCTAGACAATTGCACTATACATATCAAAGAATCTAGAGCGAGCGACAAGTACTCTCATTTTATGCAAACAGCTTTAAAAAACCGGGACATATTTTGGCGATAATTGAAGTTAGTTCTCCATTTTTATGTATTAATATGGTGTTATGTGCCGTCTTTAAATAATAAATAAGTTGAATTTGTTAACAAACTTACAGATAAGTTTTGCATGTTTTTCTTGTAAAACATGTAAGAAAAGTTATTTCTGTTTTAGCTAATAAGATGTTATTTAGTATTTTAATAGGTAGTACATATAAACTATGTTTAAAATTATAGTTTTTTATGGATATAACTATTGTTTGTAGCTATTTTGCATATTAGCTGATCCTCTCCTTTCAAATAAAAACTACTGCCAACTTCTGCCGAGTTTATAATATGAAAAGTTTATCGTCAACTATTTTTTAGAGAGAGGGACGTTCTTGTCGCTCGCTTTAGATTCGTTGGTACAGATAATGGGTAGAAAATGCCGAGTAACACATCTAAGAATCAACACTATTACATTATAATATCAGTTTTGAACAGTGTCACCCCAAATATAAAACAATAGTAACAGAACTTTAAATGTTGCAAGTATTTTCGTTTGTATTGTACAAACATCGTCAGGCAATAATAAGAAAAATATCATCAACGGGTCAGGAGGGATGACCCCGTTGTTGCGACATACCTGCCATACTACTTTGTACTTAATGCATAGTCGAATAATTATATATAGATATACGTTTCATTCAACTATATCCTTAATTTTTACTGAGAACTTGAAATAAAAAAATAACGCAATGTAAGCGCTTCAGTGAATTTACAAAAATTATAATTTTACAACTTTTAACCTAGATATTCTCTATTGTGCACCTGAAGGGCTGGTCACGTCATTACACTCTAAACATGCACCTTTTTCGTAAAAAATGAGCAAAACATACGTTATATTTGAAAAATGTATATCATTCTCAAAATCGACGAAACTCTGGTTCGGATAAGCTGATTCATTTCATGTAATAATTCAATGAGTTGTACAACAAAACAAAGTTTTCTTGTAGAAAAATTTAAAATATTAATTTCAACCGTAGAAATAGATTGTCCGAAATGGATTCTCCTCTTACTGAAGCCAAAACAAATATCTATTTATATGATTTCAACAAAGAAAATTCAATTCAAAATATATACATTGACTATTTTTGTTGGAAAACATTTGTCTATCTACATATTAATATGAAGTTTCAAATCTTTACTCAAAGTAAATGCGTAAAAAAATGTAGAAATATCTACGTTTATGTAGTCTTTTAAATTATCAGTGTGAATAATTCATAAATATAGTCATTGTGAATATATATTACCTGATGTGGTAGTTTCTGTTCTTCTATAAAGGCCACTGTTATCTGAAAATAAACACATATCAATGTTGAAGAATTATTCCTTATATCATTTGTACATAAATCAGATATTATATTGACGTATATATTTAAGGTTAATTAGAAGGCTCTACAGAGTTTAATAAGAGACAATACTTTATAATACGTATAAATAAAGTCGTTTACAACAAGATCATATTCAAAAAAAGAGACGAAAATCAGTACTTAAAGAAATAAAGAAATGATAAATTCAATTATTTATCGAGAAAGATCAATAGCGTATAGTCTTAATTCGACTTATTAACAATGTCTGTGATCAAAAATTAAAAAGTAGGATTATGAGAAACTATTTTGTGCACAATGTTTCAATAAAAGATGAACTAGTTGATCACCCTGTATCTTGATATTACACCTATAAAAGATGAGCTAGTTGATCACCCTGTATCCTGATATTACACCTATAAAAGATGAGCTAGTTGATCACCCTGTATCCTGATATTGCACATATAAAGTAATGCTTTAACTGAATTGTGTAAAATTGTACAAAAAAAGTGTTTTTAATATGATGCATTTATTAAAATAAAGGTATACAATTCCATAATTACTTGCTAAATCAATAAATTAACTCAAATGTTTAGTCATTGTATCAACAATAGTTCTCATGTATAGAATGTATACAATATATACATGTATATACTTATCTAAATATGAATATTATATTTATGTTTTATACCCAAAAGTAAAGACACAAATGTGTGAACAAAAATATTCCAACACGCTGATTTATATAAAAGGCATTTTTTTTATCTCATATAATAACTATAAAGAAGATAAACAAAAGCCCGACCGAAAACTTTTAATACACTTTGTTATTAATACCAACATATTTTTAGTAGAATTTTTCCTTCATAAGGAGTTGAGGTATATGTTAAATGTGTGCATCCTATATATGAATACAGATATATTACGTACAAAAAATTGTCCGTTTGATTGAAATTCAGATACTGCTATAACAATCCAATCACAAAGCTGAGAAAAATATGTTCTAAAAATATAGAAATACTAACCAGAGTTATAAGAAATGATCCTTTCAGAATCATTGATTGTAATCTTCTTCCGATGTTTGAGATATAACCGAACAATTATAAACACGACAATTCCAAAAAGGAATATACCGCTACCAACTTTTAGAAGCAGGTTAGAAGAGCCTGGAAATGGTAAAGACAGGTGGTTTGACCCGAGTTGTATATTGAAATGAATTTGTAGGGCTCTTTAGACATGAGACATACATAACTTATATAAGTATGTATATGTAGACTGGTGATTCAAAATGTCACATATAGTAACTTATCAGTTTATGGGGGTATACAGAATTTCATACCTATTTAGCCATGATTAAGCGTTCACTCAACTGATAACAATACTAAACAAAGGTTTATGCAGAAGAGACCAAGTAACAAATTCGACTAGATCCGAGACATTATAAAGATCATAAAAGTATTTTTCTATTTAAATAGAAGTGAAAGTAATTTTTTAATCCAAACCGCATGTTTTAGAATTTGAGAAGTAAACGAGTGAACTTTTTATTATTATTTTATGTCAAGAAAATAGATATTTGTTTTATTTTACTGAGTTTGATATAAAGTAGGTATTATATAGTTCGTTCAGTAGAATATGTCTACAATAGTAAAAATCGATTTCTGTGAAGCAGCCGTATATTTGGTCCTTATTAATAGGAACACATTTAAATAGGCGACGAAATTAATTAAAATATTCTTTTTAAATCATTTTAAATTTAACTTTATTTTAATGTAATTATATTTAGTAGCATGAAAAGGTGTCTCGCCTGACTAGGATTTTTAAGGTGTCTTTGAGACTATAATATGTGTATATCTGTGAGTGTAAATGGCGCAAAAGTTAAATTACTTATTACGCGGCTAATTTAAAATGCTTCTCTCATCATTTAAAGCCATTCGGCACAAAAATTTAAGTTTAAATATATTCGAAATGTATGTTTGTAATACTCCAATTTTGATATTATGGCTGTTAATTATAAATCAATTTTCCGATTGATGTATCGAGTTTACGGTTTAGCAGTTGATTACAATATGTTGTCATTGTGCTTAAATTTAGTTTTAATAATTGTGCGTGTGTTGTGCAACAACATAAATCAATATATCAAAAAGCTTACATAACACATTAATCAAAACAATCAATAATAATTCATTTACAATTTTAGAGAAAGTACAAAACCGTATATAAATTATATAACTGAGTAAAAGTCTTGTGACCTGTGAATCCAAAAAACACATGAAACTAAAAGTTATTTCCACATATAAAATTTGACCAGATTATCGGTTAAAATAGTACACATTTTCGGCATATTCCTTTTTTCAATGGATAGCCGTATTTTCAATGAACCGACGTGACGTTTTGCACTTTGTCACTTTGTCCATAGCTTTCAACATCTGGTTTCAGTGAAAAGATAAGATGTTGTTCCCTTCTGGTTTATTATTCAGAAAGTATCTATGGATACCGGTACGAATACAAATCAGAGAAGCAGGTGATTGCAGCTTCCTATTAATTGTAGTCTTTAGGCTACTACAAGTAGCACGGACTATAAATTATAATCCAATACTTTGGACGTCATTACATAGGTTGTTCGAATGGCAAAACTCTTTAAAGCGGCAAATTGCTTTCACCATTTCTTTAGTAGAAGATTTTGTAGCAAACTCTTTCACCGTAAATTTATTTGTAAGTTGTTTTAAAATCTCGTGAGGAATGTCAATAGACTATTTTATTGTTCAAATACTCTAGCTAAGTCGTTAATAAAAAATGCATACAAATATCTCACATTCGTAGAAAAAAATAGATCCGTAGCTATTTATGATGTACTACGATCTGGAACATTTTTAAATACAACAATTTTAAGGAATTCATAATGATGTCTCTCTTCAAAATGAATAATAACAATAAATAAATGACAATATTTATATGTTTCTTATATATCACATTAGTGTATAATTTACATTATATTTTTACACTAACTATAAATTATAAACACATTTAAGTACAATACAAATTATTTATTAATTATTCGGGCAATAAATCATATTTTGATCGGGTGCTTAGTGTGCTCAATATCGCGACATTGAGTCTTTCAAATTTTAAGTTATGGATTTTTAATTATAAAAAGTTGTCTATCAATGCAGATCAAACTATCAGATGCTTTTCGTTCTTTTTACGAAGCTTATTTTTTAATTGCAGATTATAATCGAACCAGGTCTTCATAAGTATAGAGCAAAAAAATAAACTGTTGACCATCGAAATATTACTTGTAAAATCAGTCCATGTGTATATATAATCAACTTATTATTGTTCTATTTGCAGAGAAAATTATTAATTTTTTCCATTAAAAGGCACAATAATACATACACATACATATATATAAATTTAAAATATCATATTCGAATTCGGCGCTATAAAATATATCATAATCAATACCTTAAATTTAAAAATCGGCTTTATTATCAATATTTTGGCTTAATATCCATGCAAATTAAATTGCAGCGTTATTTGAAGTTTAATTTTCACATCACATCAGTTTGAAATTGAATTAAAACTTAATATTTTCGAAATCATTTTAAATTTGAATTTTTGTCTCTCATACTTACGCACTTACGCATTGCTATGGCAATTGTACCAGTGGCGTGAGTGGCCAAGAAAGGCACCTTTCTTACTACTATTTTTTACATGGTCAGTTTGAATATAAATCTAGTTTTAAGCAAAAATATTCATAATGCAATTTTATTTTTGTTATAGTACTATAACTGTTATTTTTAAACTGGTATGTCGGCTTATCAACAATAAAAGACTTTGTAAAGTATACTTTCACTGATTTCGTGGTAGTGTTAGCATTTTGTGGTTCAGTTGAGACTTCGAAATATGTTGCTGCAATAAATTAGTTTATTTATGAGTCATACGTATATATTTCATTGACACTATAACTATGAGAATCAATAATGTTTGCAAAATCATGGAGATGTTAAACTTCACATTGATTCGAAGCTGAAATGTAATAGAAATAGTTAAATATTTAGTTTTTGATTCCATAATGTTAAATTAGGAAACTTCTGCCATATTTTTAATAAACTCCTCTTAAACAATAATGCATTATATCATACTGACAAATTCTATTATAAAAATATATTATTGTTACAATATAGCTTGAAAAATAAATATATAAATTAGTTTAATGTAGAATGTTCAAGAACAGCAATAAATTACTTTAAAAAAGTTGAAATTATAAAATTATCCTTTTGATTGAGTTGGAATCACACTTAAAAAAGATAAACACTCTGAAACTATTTTGTGCAATCATATAAAGACACGAATTTTAACAAACTCTTTAAGTTATTGCCCTAATACATAGATATTTTCTAATCAAATGTGATGTTAAGGCTTTCAATTATGGTGTTATATAATTTTGATATTGAGTAATATGCTATTCTAGTTTACATATTAATTATAAGTGCACAAAATAAGTAATCATGTATAGTATATTCCAGTAATTAATCATTGAAATAGTAACATGACTACGTATTCTAATTAGTTTTTTTTTTATTATTATTATTATTTTTATTATTCTAATTGTATATTTTATAATTGAATAATTTTATTATAAAACTAATACTATTTTATGCATTCCAGTAAATAAATGAACCTATTATGTGAAATATTAAAAGCATTTTTAAATTAATTAATACACGTAGTTGTTTCATTGTTTTATCCCCAAATAAATTTACATGAATGACTCGATGGACATTCCATAACGAACAACATGCTCCCTATATTGAATTTAGGTTTTCATTTTTCTTAGGAGTAACTTAGATTTAGGGTTTTTATTGTATTAATGTCTATTTCATCACTATAAAAGACATATTACTTCGATTAGACTTTAAAAGTTGATTCATTAAAGTTGTATAATTGAAAAGAAATATATATATACTTTTATACTACATTGGGAAAATTTGACAACATTCTTATATGTATTTATTAAAACGAAATTAACAACATACATCGGCCTCTAAACTTTCTTATTTTAATCATCAATATGATGTTGTGAAATATTTGTATTTTATTATAACTGCTAATTTAGTTGCACTTACTTTGGTTTTCCGCATCCGATGCTAAAACAGTTATAAAATTGATTATATTTAATATTTGTATTATTATGTACATATTATATTGAAACAGACGATTAAGTAGACAATATATTAGAAGTAAACAACGAATAACATTACTTGTTGGTTGGCCTGATGTTGTAGGAAGTAATGGTGCTGAAAAAGCACTTACGATAACGATTAGATAAACATATTTGACTGCTATCAGTATGTTTGATTAACCTATATCGACACTTTATGCTTACTCTAAAAGAACGCGTATAGAACATACGTTTCAATTTCACAAGACCACGGCTTCTTAGCACTATATATTTGATTGCTCTAAAACCACTTTTGATTGAATAAAAATATACACACGATTAGGAAAATATCAAATAAAGGCTATGTGCTTTTATGATTCATATAATTTTCTCAAACATGCATGACAGCTCTCCAATAAGCTATTGTAAATTTTCAAATGGATTGAGATTCTGTTTTTTACTTCAATTGGAGGTGATGTTTCCCGAATTTATCTTTAAAATAGTCTACAAATACTATATAAATCTGTTTGGAATATATTTTTTCTGTTTAAAAAGTAGGTAGGTATATATACTTACACCGCTCGAAATCTTTAAGGAATCACGACATTGTGTTATCACCACCAGGGATATGCCTAATATACCTATGAAAGATACATTTCCAAATATTTTCCAAATTAACTAAAATTATTTCGAACTCACAACATCCAAATGTCTACTAAAAAATGCATACATCATGACGCAATGTTTCCTGTTTCTTCTCATCAAATAAATGTTTGCTGCACACGTCTATTGCCAAACATGTCTTCTCTAATGCTGGCTGGTACCAATGTCACAAAAGCCGGGTGATTCTCCATTTCCTGTTTATGAACACCTCCTCAGAGCACTTCTATACGGACCCCCAGTGTGTGTTAGTCCGGCCGGCAGCTGAGAAGGTTTATTCCAGTGAAAAGCGTCGGATTGAATAACCTCAACATCTGAAAGTATAACTTATGTCTATAATTTATAGATAAAAATGGATTGCTGCAGTGTTTCTGCCTTAGATATAATATTTTACGAGTATTTTACTCTTTCCTATTTTCAAAAATAGAAGAAAATTGTGCGATTTTCAGAAATTGAATGTATTATTAATATTTTTAATTAGAATGTTATATATCATTTTGCTAATCTATAGTTAGTATCTACATCTTACATGCAACATTAGAGTTATACATAATATTATTTATTATGCAGATATATTTGAATATCGTTATAAAGAATATTTTATAGCAAAACTTAGGTTAGTAACTGATGTTCAGATATATTTAGACGATACATATTATGCATACAGCTGGTTGTGATTGTAAGATGTCGATAATAACTAGAGAAACAAAATGATATGCAAAATTCTTATTAAAAATGTAAAAAATATATTTAATTTTTTTTAAATATGCATTTTCATGTAAACAGGTCAAAATCACACAATTTTCTCCTATTCTTTAATATGGGAAACAGTAAAATATTTCCTCCACTGCAGAAACACGGAAATAATATTTTTTTAAATCCCGATACAAGTTATACTTTTAGATTTTGATGTCAATCCAACTGCCGCACTTCCTTGAATAATCTTCCTCAGCTGTCGGATTGTAGCATATAAAACCTCACATAATTGCAGCAAGCAATTATTGACACTCTCCCCCTCCTAAATGTTATCACTATAATTATCCTCTAAGTAGACAGCCTGTACAAAGCTACATGTCAGAAATGCCAACACCCATAGACACTCCCAGATCCTACATTCTCACCATAAGAGCAAATGAAGCCGACTGAAGCCTACAATAATGTCTCAAATTAAAAAATTAGGGTGAGTTACAACTTTAATATTCGTCAAAGCTGTTTTATAATCATATATTCGAACATTTATACTAATTTGGGCACATTTACATACATTCTTATATGTATTTAATAAAACAAGATGAACAACGTACATCGGCTTCTAAACTTTCTTATTTTAATCATCAATGGGATGTGGTGAAATATTTTGTATTTTATTATAACTGCTAATTTAGTTACACTTACTTTGGTTTTCAGCATCCGATGCTAAAACAGCTATAAAATTGATTATGGCTAATATATCTACACTTTTATGTATTTATATTGAAACAGACAATTAAGTATAGACAATATTAGAAGTAAACAATGAATAACATTACTTGTTTGTTGGCCTGATGTTGTGGGAAGTAATGGTGCTGAAAATGTTCACACATGCAGAATAAAGATATTCTAGTAATTAGTAAAGAAAATATATTTATTAGTCATTTTCATAAATTATCTATATTTTACCGAAAATGTATTAACCGCGCTATTATTATAATATCCCAGCCAGACTGTACAGTTTTAGTTGGCATTATATCTAACGCATTAATGCTTGTAATTTATCAATTTTAAATTATGTCAATATATTGGGGACCACATCCAAATAAAGAATATCAATATTATCCTTTCATTAAAAAATGGTCAGACAAATGTAATCAGGCTACAATGTGAGCATTATGTCGTGTATTACTATTTTCCCTATCAGTAGTATAAGTTGTATAGGGAGTAAATCAGAATAAGTTTTAACAGGCAGTGTTGCACAAGGCAGATAGTCATAAACGAATGTGAAGGATTGAATAAGCTTTATCATGATATCATTTTAAAAGGGCCTTGGTCGAACAGTTAGCAAGCTTGAGCTCTCATACCAGAGGTCCAGGGTTCTAATTCGGCTACGACTCTTGGCAGCTGGTATTGCATCTAACTCACTGTACTTATGCCTGTAATCTTTTTATTTGCAAATATCTCAATTATCGGCTTGAGGGCCGCTTTTAAATAAATTTAATAAACATTATCTCCAGACTCCTCAGACTTTAATTTAAAATTCTATGGATAAACAATTGCTCCACTGTTTTTCTATAATAATGATATATCATAATTATACTCGGAACAAATCAGATATTTCTATTATGACCATATATATATACACCTATTTAATTATATATTGATTACTGTCAAATTTAAACTGCTGAAAATAATGTTGACCACCTCTATTTGACCGTCCGAAGCATCTTCATTATTAGCAAAACTATCACCACTGCTCACACGGCGTATATATTCAAAGTATCAACGTTTCTTCGTTTACGATAAAATCGTACATAATAAACGTACTCAATAAACGTACGTAAATAAATCGTACTCAAATAAATGCGATACCCTTTTAAAAGTGGGTCCTTGAGTTTTGAACTTTTGAGGCAATTATGTACTCCCTTTAATATAATAATATAATCCTACTATTTAATATTAATTAAGAATGTTCTTAAAGAAAGTTATATTACGGACATTTTCCAAATATGTAGATGACGCACCTTGAACTACAACAGTATAAGTACGATTAGCATGCATGAAATCATCATACACAAATGTTGCCTGCTCGTTGTAAGCCACACATGTTGCTTTAAAGGTTTCGCCCAACTTAATCGACTTGTCTACTTCAAACATATTGCCTCGGATCTTTATGAGGGGCAGCAGGTCCTTAGCTGCTTCTATGTAGACGCTGACATTGGGATTTGGGTTGCCCAGAGCTCTGCAAATTGTCTGACCTCCTTGACGAACATCCAATTTGTCATCAGGAAATCGTGGCCTGTCTATAAAAATATATATAAATGTTAATTGTTGTTTATTAATTGACGCAAGCAGTAATACTTGGATACTTTAATTTACCGAACTTTTGTAAAAAAAGCCGCGTTTTTTAAGATGTATAATTATAATTGTGACCATCGACTGTGCTTAACTATACCCAGTGTCATTAAGACGTAAACTATTTGTTGAAAGTGTATAGAACAAAGAGGGCTTTTTCTAAAAGATTATTCGCATATAGAATACTTACATTTTTTGCAGTGTGTTATTGACATTCTTTATAACTCAGATAACTCTATGCACATTTGAGTCTGAAACATGTTGGTTGATTAAGTAGTCACGTGATTCAGAAACATAATGATTAATTCTACTTCACTACTTCTTTAATTTAACTCATCATGAAAAATAATACAAAATCAAGATACATCGTTGTCTTGATAATTCGTTGTATTAAAAATCGATAAGTTCATCAAGCCGGTTTGACCGTGTGGCGGACGGTTAATTGACGGCATGACGAATACAAGAAATATTCAAGATTTTAGGGGATTGTAATAGAGAGAGAGAGCTGAGAGAGCTTTCTTCATAAAGAAGAAAATGGACGACACAGGAACAAAAAAGTGAAGAGTAAAAAGAATGATGCTGAAGAAGATAGTAAATAGAAGATACAATGAGAGAATTAGCTGATCGATATTTACTTGAAAAGAATAATGATGCAGGAGATTATAATTTATAATTAAATTCAAAATTGGATGAGTGTCCCCGGTGTCCCATACATTGACAGAAGATCACAAGAGACAATGAGGGGAGTGTTGCAATGAAATGCCAAGAGTTTTTGATACAACCAGTGGAGTTTAACGTTTTTAAGTTACAAGGGGTGAAAAACATTTTGAAAATAGCACAACCAGATGTTCATAGGTTACACCTGGAGGGGGTGGGGCAGGGTGCCTCGACAAGAGGACACAAGCACTTTTTCTGACATCAAGATGCTATTGTTAATGGCCTTTAACTATGATGGTTTACACTGCTACTTTACTCCTTCTTGGCAAACTAATCAAACAAGCACCTGGATTTTTAGACTTACACGATGAAATACATTTATCGATGATAATCTTTCTATACCATCAAGAGAAATTATGCATCATGCATTTGAAATGTTTTACTCTTATTGCTTCAAGGTTGTTGAAAATGACAATATTACCGTACTTTAATTTAATATTTTGTTATTTATGTATATTATATATAGTATTTATATGTTCTTTAAATCAATCGTTTTCATGCAGAAATTGCGAGTTTTTCCGGACAATCTATGTATATGTTATAAAATATATCCAATTTAAGATATGAAATTAAAATATTAGTTACTTAGTTGATTTTAACTATACATAAATGTTTTCTTTAAGAAAGCAACACATTCTTTTTAATATGTATAATACATTTTAGAAGAACAAAAACATTTTTTCACAACGAAAACATTGCCTAGAAATATTCAAATTACATTAACTCTATCCGTACTTATATCCAACTCTCCAAAAATAAAATATTCATCGATTTTAGTGTTTCCCCAAAATAAATATTTACAACTCTAAACGCTTTTTTGTACTAATGTGCACCCAGATGTGTGTTTTATCTATATTAGAAATAAGCGTATGGCGGCCGAGGAGGTCCAGTATGGTTTACCTGGTAAATTTCTAAGAATTGCCACTCAAAACGAGGTATACGTGG
>JAYRBW010094537.1:0-20682 GCA_036023295.1 Invenusta paracnida
ATTTAGTTATGCACAAAACAAATATTTATTATCATTATACTACTCATAAGCAGGGGTAGACGAGCAGTAGTACAAAAATGATTTTTTAGTTTTCGTTGAAATCACAAATAAACATAAGAAATTAAATCTAAAATTGATTCAATGAATTTTAATGTATACATTCAAAACACGAGTCGTTTTTCTATGTGTACTCCATGCGTATATGTATTAATGCACATTTTGTATTTCAATCTTTTAAAATATTTAGCATCTATACTATTATTCTTGAAAATGTCGCATGAAACATTAATATTCGTATTATAAATGCTAGTTAGAAAATAATTTGTAACCTAATTTTTTACAATAGAATATTAGATTAATAAAATTAAAAATACCTAAACTGATCTTTCATATGTATTTTCATATATGTATTCATATGTATTTCATAAGTATTTATATGTATTTCTCCCTGACCTATTTAAAAATTAAATGATCTTTTATTTGTCAATTTTTAAAATATAGCATTTTTTCACCTACGTATACTTTATCATTAATCGTATAAGAGCTCGACTTTTCCCATCTTAATTGTAATTGTTTCTTTTTTCTATAGATTTAAATTTTAAAATACTCAAAATAAATGTATCTCACTTTTAAACTTGTCATAAATTTAAAAAAAATAGTTTCATTATAAGTTTTGTTTTATTTGAAAAATATAATTTTAATATTGGTTGTCGTACATTTAATTTATAGATCGTACATTTATTTGTTGTAGATGAATGCAAATCAAGGAGGTTCTGGTACGGTTGTTTTAACCGAGTCTCCTTCTGGTTGTGCTAATATCAGCCAGATGGAGTACTCCATGATGATTGCAGAAGTAAGTACATCAATGTTTCTGTAAACAATGTTTGTGTTTTCAATCAATTTAATCCACATTTAACTATTTGCCTTCGGAATACTATGCCACATATTTGTGCACACCATATGGCAATATATTACGTTAAATATTTTATTGTTATTTGTAGAATAATTTTGAAACGGTTTTTTTGTAAAATATTGAATATAATAAAAAACATGTTAACTCAATTATTGTATTTGGAGATTCAGTATTATCTAATTTAAATGGGTACTACATGATTTACTCTAATTATTGTAATATTTCTATATAAAGCTTAAGTGCAATTTATAACATTAGAGACTCGTTTAAAAAATTAAATGACGAATGATATTATATTTGGAGGAATTATTTTTGATGTTGATAAATATAATGCATTTTTTCATTTCACAGAATTTAAATCAAGCTAATTGTGAAAATGAGGCAAAATTTGGCTAATTTTGTTTTTCATATTTTTTATATAAAATGCACATATTATATAGTAAGATGGCCTAAAAATAGTAGTCTCTAGTGCTAAATATTATAATGGCTACTGTCTAATAAACCATCTGCAACTGACTTTTTATTTATTCCCACTACTATATATTCGAGTTAGAACTATATCTACAGTAAAAGTCTGCATTAAATAAATTTTTCTACACCTATCTTTCTTTGCAGTCGATGGACACAAATCAGCCTGAAACAGGAGGATCTGAGGCCGGAGGGGTGGTTATTGAAACATTAGCAGCTGAAGTTCCTCATGGTGAACTAGTCATAGATTCTTATGAGTCAGCATCCGCAAGTGGTGCTACCGGCAAGACTCTTACCAGTCGTCCTATCTCCATACCAGCGGAGGAATGTCAGCGCTTCGTTCTATCGTCATCCGCAGCTTCCCAGCAGCCGACACAGCAGACTCAATCGCACCATCCTAGACAAGTGGTCGTGGTAAATCGGTCTTCCTCGCAGGTGATATACATCTTATTATTGTGGTTATGCGCATCTGTTTCCCTAAAAATATTTAATAATTTACTCAAATATCGAATTTGTGTATAATATATTATATTATATTATATTTTATACATAATTACGTAATTCTCATGAAAATTATTATGCTATATTAACATACATATATCTTTGTAAATATATACATATAACTGTTACATTATTATCAGTGAAATTAATATATTATTTTCTAATTTAATAAGATTTTTACTGCTCATTCAATAATTTACTCATACATTCAGAATTCGTAAATTGATTATATTTATTATAATTAATATATAATTATATTATATGAGAAATTAGCGTTTATATTTGAAAATAATAGTTTTTCTTTTCTTATAGAATTGTTATTATTGTTGTTAGATATTCTTTAGTTCACAGTTAAAAATAATTATGCTCTATACCATTTATTAAATCTTGATTTCGTAATATATATTTTCCCAGTGAAGTCTGAATGATTGGGAAGAAAAATCTGAAATATAGGTCATTCAAATCTACAAAAATTCAATGGATGTGTTTAAAATGGAAATATAGATGCTTCAAATTATACATAGAAATTCAAGTCCGTAAACATTTCATTAGGGTGGTACAAATATGAAGTTGGGGAATTCGTTTAATTGAACATTCAAATTGGAAATAAGTAATTTAATTTATTCAAATATTGTTTTCGCGATTACTCATTGTTTTGTACAAATGGCTGTACTTATTTCCAAACATATGTTCAGTGCTGCCACTCCCTGTGTGTTTTTTTGTACCTGCGTTATTGCTAGTGTTTTCTAATTGTTTGTAGATTTTTTTAAATGGTCCTTTTGGGAATATTGGACAATAATTGATAACAGTGAGTTGTAAAAGTGACTTATGACAATAGAGAAATTAAAACCAAGACTTCCTTTTGCAGGTTTCCCACAGGTTAGGGAAAAGTTAGGGAATTTAGAAATTTGGCAAAATGTAAGGGATTTGAGAAATATTTCTGGGAAATTTCATGGAAAGTCAGGAAATTGAAGTTAGTATCATTTTCTTTAAAAGTACCTTATCATTTGAGTAAAAGTATATACTTCTTTTCTAGCCAGCCCTTTTATTAAAAGTTAAACTTTCACTAATTACTAAATAATAATTATATTTTTCAAGATCGTACCAAATGCATTAAATGTCTTTCAGAATTTTACTTTTTACGTACATAATTTATTTTATTCATAAATTTATCTGTTTTCTTCAGTTTTGTTTTACTTCCAAAAGTATTACATAATTACATATTATTATAGTATTTTAGTGTGTCCAATAACGTGTGTTCATAGCGTGTCAGGGTAATCAGGGCAGTCAGAGTATTTCACAAGTGGGGAAAATGTCAGGCTATACAATGGTTTTTGTCAAAATGTCAGAGTAGATTTTTTATTAAGCATGTATATTTTTTTAATTGGGTTATTTTGTCAGTATAGAGATATACAGTCAAAAATAATTTGGTCTTCGGTTCAAATTTATTATATATAGTGCAAATATGTGAATTTTTTTTATTTTGAGATATATATTAACCAAGTCAATATTTCAATGAAACTTATTTTTCAACCAAAAATGGCTCTAGAAAATTTTTTCCTACATTTTGTACCTGGATATCTGGAAGAACAATGCATGTTACATTCATACAGCTTTATTTATATTTTTATAATTCATTCCTATTAAGACCTTATAACCTGTTAATTATGTAACCTATTTTGATAAAATAAATACCACAAACAACTTTCCATACACATAATATATAAAACCATTATTTTTATGTATTATAAATAATATATATCTATTACCTATGATGTAACGTATTTATATATTAGGTTTGTTTTTATCAATAATGTATTTTTAGTCTTATTTTCTAATATGTATTTTTTGAAAAAATATCAGGGTAATGTCAGGGTGACACTTGTGTCAGGGGCGCTATGAACCCTGTTATAGGCCATCACGACATTTCTTTGTGCTGTGAACTTTTCCCTTTACGGTTATAAGATAAATAAAAATAAGACAAATTGAAAACATGTTATGTGACTTACTGATTGGCAGTTACCTGATGATTAACACATGGCGGCTCTCTTGTACTCCTTCTGCAGCCCCTACTTTGTCCCGGTGGCGAGCGGTTCTGTGCTGGTTGCTTCCTCCGCTCCGAGAGCTACTGTTCCGGTGCTCCGGTCACTCTTACCTCCAATTCTGTCGTTGTCATGCAGATGGAGATCTGTCCTGGAGTGCCCGCTCAGCCTGCGATAGACCACTGTCAGAGGTAAGTCTACTTTACAACTCGAACCTGTTAGATTCTTATGTCAGTCGCGGTTCGCAATAATTATACTATATAAAGGCCGATATTTTAAAAACCTAATATAAATATTTCTTCCTGTTTTAGATGGTCCTTTTGTCGGCGTCAGCAGCACATCGGCTCCTGGAACGTCCGTGCATGGAACCCCAGTCAGCCTTCGCCCCGTCCCAATCTCTGTCCGCCCGGCCAATTACCTAAGGATGGCCTGCTGTATGCCGGTCACCACGTTCTGTCGGGTGGAGCTAGCGGTAACTCGCGTCTTTGTCGTCTCTTGTGACGGTTCGCCTGCCGTTGCTGTCGGTCCTCACGGTGTGATGGACGCTAGCACGGCAGGTAACCCCAACCCGACCCAAACATGGTGGAAAAATTCTGATTGAAATGAGGTGTCGTCACATTTTGCTCATCCCGTCACTCCTTTAACTTTTTGTGAAATAACAGTTCGAAATGCTCGCATTTTTATTAGTGTTATATATACGCTTGTCCAAATTTTCTACCCGAACAAACTACTTGTTGTGCAGTATAAAAATTTGAAAACACGTACCTCACTTCACGTGAGATATACATACTTATAACGTTCATAGTGTATGAACTACTCCTTGAGCACGTTGGGCTTTCGTATCTATACTTATCGATCTATCTCTGATGTAAATCACTCCGACTCCACTTCACATCAATCCCAGCTCCTTCCTATCTTTCACACCTTAAAAGCTGTAATTGTTAGCCCCACCTAATTCAATTGGACATCCATTTCAATTCAGTCCACAGTTTTACATGAGTGCTATGTCCACTCACTGATCTTGTTTATAATCTTCGTTTATATTCCAGCTGGAGAAAGAAAGTATTCGTTTTCGATTGGTTGTCTCAATCGTTATCTTGAACTCAGCATAATTTGAGGCGTCTTGCCTCTTTTCTTCTCTCCTAACCTGCCGTGTTTTTTCTCTCTATTTCCAAACAATCTATAGTGAAATCTATCGTCATTATCCGGTTTTTTCATAATCACTCAACCAGACAATTTTTATAAAAGGTTAATCGCTGTTATTGTTGACTTTTCACTTTCAGAAGAATTTATTTATGGACTGTAATCATGGTCGTTAGCAATTAAATGATTTTTGGTTTATATGATAACAGTAACATCACGGACATCAGCCGTGGACTAAAGATTTCGTTCTTCAATTAATCAATATTGTAGTACTAATGCATAAATGTCTCTAATATTTATATTTTATATTTAATCATTCAAAACGTTATCTCTTTTAAAAAGCAATAATTATATATTTACATATTTATATTTTTATAAATAAATTATTAGTTTAATATTAAATGTATTTAAATGTTTAATACTTAGATATATAGAGAACAAAATAAATAAAAGCTAATTTACACTCACTGTTTTTGCATATATAAGTATTCTTTTTGTGTAATCATTGCTGTGATCCTTAAAAAATTGAATATTTCATTTAGAGTATCTTATTTCTTGTAACAAATATAGGAGCATATTAGAACAAGTTACAACTACTGCCGCATTTGACTGTTAGGAAGCTTAATCACTATAAACATATTAGATTATTATTACTATTATAAGATGATATATACATATATGGTATCTGTACTTATTTAGAAAATGTATTGTACTATTTCTATGAGAAACTTTACTGCACAGTTTATTGCAGGCGTATATATTTATGAAATGCATATATTATATTGATATGCTAGTATCATTCTTACCTTCATCACATTTCTTGTTGATTTGTATATTGTATGTATATATTATAATATTGCCAACCTTCTTTTTGTAAGTTAATTTTTGATTTAAACTTTGTGTTTTGTGGTTTTAGTGGTTGATGTATATTGTCTGTGTCTGTGCAGTAGCGACTATTTTTATAAAAAATAACCTAATTGTGTAGTCTTATCCCACCCTTATCCCATCTTATTTACCACCCTAGCCTATATCGCACCATTATCACGTTATTATTATCTTTTATCTTTAAACAACATCAATTATTGTATTTTATAGTTAAATCAAATATTGCGTGTATGCATTTGAAATGGTATCATAAAATGTTCTAAATTAATCATTGTCTTAATGTCCTACTTTTAGTAGTATGTCAAATTTATGCTATAATTTAGATCATTATTAATAACAATAGCTAATAAGCATATATTTTTTATGCATACGCCTAATATTATATTTAACCACGTATCGCTGTTCAGAATCAGTCAAAAATATTTTGTCCATAAAGTCACATTATCTTCGTCCAGCATTTATTCTCTTAGAATCTGTCATAATATTGTTCCATAGGTACTTTTGTCAACTATTTTTTATTTTACAAGCCATGCGATGTGTGTATTACGTAGATATATATATATACTACTATATATTTATCATTACATTTTGCTTAATTCACATTCTACTTTTTTTACTTGGATGATTATCATACTTTGTATCGTCTTCCCGTCATAATAATACTTTTTTTTATATAATGTCATAATACTTTTGTGTCAGCTATTAGTATACAATCTTCCACGCTCTTTAATTTATTGTCTTTATTATATTTCTTATTAGTTTTTGTATCTGTGAGCAGCAACTTTTAATGCTACTAAATTATTCGTATATGTATATTAAACCTTTTTAGTATTAGTATTAGTTTTCCTTTTACTGTTCTAAAATTTCCTTCTTTTTTGAAAATATTATATATAATAAGTACATAAATTGTATAAATACAGTATTTATCTTGTTACATCTTTTGTATAAAATTTTCATAATTGCTGTCGTGTTTTCTGCATTCACCGCAATGTTTTTTTTCAACTGTTCATTCACGATGTATTCCTTGCACATGATTACAAATTGTTATTGTCATTACAATTACATGCACTTACATTACTTACATCATACCTACCAATATAATCACAGATTATCGATTTCATTGATTTTATCTCCATTTTCCTTGTGACATTTCCACTTTGACTTTCTTGATCCCTTTCTCCCAAATAAACACTGTGGTATAGAATCAGACAATCGCATTTTTACTGATAATTATATATTATGTATCTACTTCTAAAACATTAGAAGTGAAACGGCAATGTGCGTTGAATTGCTGCATGCGGCATCGTAGTGTCTCACAGCGCTTGCCTCTGTCTGGTATAACATACTATCTTCTTCTTCATCTAGATTATAATATGCGAGTAAATCTTATTGATTGTTCATTCTTATCATTAAAGCTTTTCACAATAAGATATAACAGAAGCAATACTACAATGACATAAATTTGTTTAGTTGTGTGCATTTTTAATTTGGCAATTATTAACTTTACTGGTACATATTACTTAATTTATATTATTATTATTATGTATACTATTTACTTTATTATTTATTGTTTTCATGTCTATAGTTTACTTTTTTGCCTACTACTTCGACAAAACGGGTTGCAATAAATTAGCCAAGTTTTAAAATGTTTTTCTCTTTTTGATCTTTACCTTTGCGTTAATATGCTTTTAATTTTCGCTTACAATATTGGTAGCTTACTCATATGAAAACTTTTAATATGTGAAAATTAATGTGTTTTTGGACACACACTGCAATAGAACATGTTATTATGTCACAAAAAAAATCATTCGAGAAATATGCATTAATAGTTACTGAGATAAAAATATTTAAATCAATAATGACATGCGGTATTCAAATTATAATTATTGTACTATTTACATAAAATTATACTAACAAAATCTTATTCAATTGTAAACAACGAATATATCATGAATATGTATTCTATGTAGCAGAATAAATATCTAAATTTTTTATTATGTATTTGTATTCATTCTTTTAATATCGATATAATGTGTTAGGCTAAACCATTTTATTTTCGATTTTATGCGTTATGATCTTTCCTACTTTTTTAACAATATTTTACAACTATTTAGAATTGATTAAAATTAGTATAAAGACGCTATTTTATTTTATACGAGGGTAGAAACAAATTCCAATTAAATTCATATATAATTATTTTTACTCTATGCATTCCTTTTTTATTATAATTTAATTTTTGGAAACATAACTATATCAAAACTGTTTTATAATTATAGTTTTAATGAGATAACTTTTGTTTTCTGCATAATGAGTATTAGTTATTGTTTTATGTTGAAATTGTCTCATTTAAAAATATATTAACTGATTAAGTTTTTCATTGTAGGTATAATAAATATTGATATAATTTAATATTACATAAACTACATATACAAACCCCAAAGTAATAATAGACAGTTTCAACTCTTATTGATTTTATATGTATCACTATGTAAATTGTTGTCGTTAAAAAATTATTGTATTTCATTGAAGTTTACATAAATTGGTAATTAATAATGAGTGTTACTTTTATAATTTTAAGATTAATTATAGAAACTAGGACAATTTTAACGTGTCACAAGAATACTTAAAATATGGTTAGCTAAATTTGCATTTAAAACTTTTATATCGCATACTACTTAAGAGATATTATTTTAAAGTATTATTTTATGGAATCTTTACAGTAAGAAAATAGTAGCAATAAATTGTTTTCAATAATCAAAAGGAATTGGAACTGATTATACTTAATGATACAAAATTGCTAAATGTTCATAAATTATTTTACTGCGAAATCGTTGACATTTTTTAGTATGTATTAAGATTTCACTTTAAATTATGAAAAGTCAGACATTTTAATTTCTGACTAAAAAAAAGACGTTTAAATCATGGCAGAATAAACTTTAACAGGTAGAATAATACTCAATCATTAACACATTAATGTAAAACATATTAGTGTATATATTATTATATTATATTTTTACATGTTAATAATACATCTTTACAAGTAGTATAGTTAGTTTACATATAATTTTTATTACAATAAATTTTAAACTAAATAATGCAAGTTAATAATTTACATATTCTAAATAAAATTCATATAAATAAGTTAAATTATCAATAACTAGAAAACCAGAAATATTTTTTTAAATGAAAAATTAGTAATCAATTTAGCTGACATAAAAAATATAATTCAGAATTGTTGATATTTAAACGGACATAGTAATAAACATTTATAGATTTCAATCATGGAAATTATGAATACATTAACCATCGCCTTAACCTTCATTCACCCTTAAATTACGCTCTATATGATAGGTTAGAGAGAACACATTCCAGACAGCCCGCTAACCTCGTGTGCCTACCCAAACTTCCTACCTGGCGCTGTGCATATAAGTAGATAATGTAAGATCCATCTGCGTTAGTTTCAACTTCTCTCGACTAGTGTTTTGCCTACACCGAAGTATACATATGGTACATTGAATTGGGGAGATCTCGCGAAAACACATGCTATTGACTGACTAATGTTACCTACTGACACCACAAGGAAAGGTACTCCTTGCCCTTGGCTTCCCCAATTCCGTCCTTATCCTCCTTCGTTTCCTCATCTTGTTCTCCCTATCATTCGTTCGCTCGCTCGTACTTGAAATTTTCATCATTTCTGCCTACCTCTCCCCCCACCCTTCATCAAGAACACCGAAGTGAGGTGATATTGCCACACAATCTGGCAGACAACAGACCAGCCGACAGCCACGCTTGTCCACTCAACGCCTAAATCTATTTTCGATTTTTGTCCGAGAAAAGTTAAGACAGCGGAAACAAGTACATCATCCTGTTCCTGCTTCTTTTCTTCTCCACACCGCCACTTCGTTTATTTTATGCTTATCTGCCACCACTGCTTTTTCTTCAACTTGCCCGGAGTGGGTCGACTTGTTTTTCAATCTTCCGGTTTCGCTGCTGGTTCCATTTGGTGTCGTTTCTTCTGTCTGTAACGTTTCTACGCTGCGTCGTCCATTTAACATTAATTTTCATCACCATCGTCCAAATCTTTAGAGAACTTTGATTCTCTTCTTTTCTGGTTCAGAGCAGTGTGAAAGCCTCTTTCACCGCCACATTTATTTTTCTGTTTTCATTTCTCCGGCCTCCCGGCTTCTGTACGTCTGAAACGGTACGTACTCGTAAACATTTTTTCTCTTCTGATTTGTTCGTGTATCTTTCTGCACATCAAATTCGAGAACGTAAGAAACTGCTGGATCAAAATTCTAGTTCTTCCTACATAAATACAAGCTTTCTTTCATTCGCTTCTCGAACAAACGACAAATCACCTCCAAGCGAGTCAACTTCAACCAGTCAATCATTGTCAGTTACAGACACACATATAGACAATTAGATAATCCAACCCTGCCACAGTTGAGTTAATCCATTTTCCGTACCATTGAATGTTAGCACACTTTTTCATTCTATTGCCTAGACTATTTTCTTTTTGCTAACACAACTTTTTCTGACTTTCTCATTTACTCTCTCACTTACTTGCCCATTCAATATTATACAGTATACTTCAATTTCGGCAACGAATCTCTTGTTTTTGTTTTTCCACTGAACACCAATTCAGACATTTGAGTTATTTGTTAGTATATTCTGAATACAATATATCGATCTACGCGAAACAAGGATTAGATTTTCCCTCTTTTGTTGTATTTAGCTACGAGATTTTATAAAAAAAAATCATTTAACAACATTACTTTTTTAAACTAGCTAGACTATAAATTTAAATGGCCGAACCACAATCTCCCGAGGCAGAACAACCACAGCAGTATCCGGAGGTGTTCAGCCCAGTTCCTCTTCCGTCAAAATCCCCACTCGCTATAGTACAAGGGGTTGTGTCGACAGACTCTCCGTCACATATAGCAACAAAAGACGCCGGTGGTGGTGGTGGTGTCGATAGTAATCGGAGCAGTCCTCGGTCACCACCGAGTAAGGTGGATCATCGGTACGTTGAGGAGTTGGAGAATGATTTCTTCGATCTGGAGGACAAGTATGCAAATCTCTTCCGGGAGAAGGGCGAGGTTGTGGAGGAGCTGGAGGGAAAGAATCGCCTAGTCGAGGACCTGCAACATCTTATTGGAGAGTACAGAGGGGATCTAGTCAGGATGGAGAAAAGATGTTCCCTTCTGGATATTGAGGTCAAGCGATATCGGTGAGTAGGCATATTGTTCCATCAGGAGGGTTATATTTGATATATTTTAAACTATTTAATCCTTTAATAATGTCTATTAAAGGACTTTAAAGAGGCCATCATATTATGTTGTAGAATATGACCTATATAATGAATATAATAATGAGAAAGAAATAGTGCTTTAATAAAATATGTGGAATATGTAAAATTTATATATATATTATTGATTAATTATTTGATCCGAGGATTAAATTGATGCAAAATATGTGTTACTGTATACACAAGTATATAAATAGTAATACTATACACTATAAATATCATTGAGTAATTATTTATTAAAACAAAACGATTTTTTATATACGACGATTTACAGCGCGATGTATATGAAATCGATATCCTTTACTTTATCGCCAGGATCATTTGAATTATGATCATCTAAAATAGTAATTAGAAATATTTATACCAAGCTATCTTCATGAAAAATCTTTATATCGTTCGAAAAATCTTACTTGAATTATTAAATTAGATAATGGATAAATGTGTAACTAGGTATATATCATTTTTACTGTATCATGAAAAACCATAATAATTTTTCAATTTATAATGTTGGGAACTATAAGGAAGTAAAGATCTACTTTTTATTTAATAGTAAATATATTGATCCCATTTTTAAATAAATCATCTTTTGGATGTAAAGTAGGATCCTGAAATATAGTTTATTCATATATAAATATTTGAAGTTATTTTCTTTAATCAAAGGATAAATTATAATATTAAGCGTATAGATGACAATTTTTGTTTATTCAAAAATTCACAAAAAATATGCGTATTAGAATGTATGTAAAATAAATAATATAAATCAGTTTTTCTTTTTTCTTATTTTACTTTTCAACAATATTAATAATTATATATACCTATATTATACCTATCAATGTTCAATGTTCCATATCCAATATACATTTCAGAAATAATAACTTATCGTTCGTTTAAGAAAACATCACAGAACTAAATATGATAATAAAATTCTTAGAATATAGCTTAACGTATATATTATATATGATTTCAAACAATAGGTGAGTCGAAGTGTATAGTTCTGTAATACTTTTCTCATGATTTTCGATCTACATAATATGTTTTATTTTATAGATCAAAGTAAGCTTTTGTATTTTTTTAGAGATTATTGTTACAACACGATTAATTTGAACTTTTCTTTAAATAACAGAATTATATTTTCATATATAGATTTATAAGTGAATAAGCTATATCTATGACTGTCTAAAATGTTAAAAAATAATTATACAGGGTGGTACATAAAAAACCGAACTCAAAATATAACTATAGGTTTTAGTGTAATATTAACTTTATTTGAAACAATATAATACAAAATGACACAATGTAATAATGGAATGTAATATAAGAACTAAATAAACATATATGTATATTTATTATATTACTCTGTATGTTACTATGTGCAAAACTTATTAGCCTGTAAGATATTACTATAAGTATAATATGATATGTCTGGATGTGTTTATCTTTGAAAGAGGTAAGCTATATAACTGTTTCGCACAACATGCTGGACAATTTTAATGTATCTTTCTTATAGATACAGGTATCGCACATTCCGATGTATTTTTTAAATTAAAATACATGTGTATATCGCAAAGATTTAACTATTCCAGGTCAGGTTATTGCAAGGGATACAAATAGTATATCTACTATAGTAAATACAATATTAAACGTCGGATAGCTAAGTTTCAAAATCAATAGACGGTAATACGGTATTTGATTTCCATCATTTCATCACTGTATCTCTTCTTCAATTGCAGCTAGAATATCTTTAACCTATTTATATGTGCAGTATTCTATGCAGATACAAAGAAAAGTAGTTTGATTCCTTGCTAAAATTTATTAATGTTATATGAATATGAAGATACATAAATATGATATTAAATCAAGATGCTGATAAATTGAATTTTAATATATATATATATTTATTTATTATATTATATACATTGTAGAATTTACAACATATAATTTAAGTCAAAAAGTACATTCAAAATAAAACTAATTTGAAAATCATGTATAATGCCTTGTATGCTTAATGAACAGAATTTTGATTTCACTGTATCTTTATAAAAAAAAAAATTTCGTATGGTATAATATTAAAGTATTTGGTGTTTATATTATACTTGTGTTTAGTAATTCACATGAATAGACAAAGATGTATTGAAGTGTATTATTTCATTGCTATTCATCATATACATTATTTCTCAAACAGGGAGCAACTCCATTTACCCGAAAGTGATCAAACCCATCACACTGACATCAAAGCTGCCTCCCCGATCGGCGGTGATAACGCCAGTGATGGTGGAACCACGCCCACGAGCGGTGGAAGTCCCGCCCCTCCCCGAAACTTACTGGCTGAGGCTCTCACGAATGCAGCAACAACCGTTTCTCGGGATCGGCAAGCTGCTCTGACGGCGGTAGATTTGGACAAGTACGCCGCCATGGAGGTGGCCATCCAAGAAGTCATGGAGGAGAATGAGGTGCTCAAAGAGGAGATTGAAGAGATGCAGCGCGAGATAGAGGAGATGCACGACCACTTCCAGGTAATGCCATAGCAATCAACAGACTTTAGGTAATGCCATAGCAATCAACAGACTTTAAGTAATGCCATAACAATAAACAGACTTTAGGTAATGCCATAACAATCAACAGACTTTAGGTAATGCCATAGCAATCAACAGACTTTAGGTAATGTCATAGCAATCAACAAACTTTAGATAATTCTAAATTGACTAATAGACTAGCTACCGCCACAACAATCAACAGACATTTAATGCCATAGTAATCCAAATATTTAAGGTATTGTAATATAGCAATCCACAGATTTTGCTCTCAGGAAATTTCATATAACCCAGCAGAATATGTGTAATTCTATGGCAACCTGTAGAGTTCAAGTAATGTTTTATAATTGGCGTGCTTTTTCATATTTCCAGACTTCCAGATAATTCCACAAGTAAGTAATATAGAAAACAATTCCATATGTTTGCAAATGGGTTGATCTTATTAATCGTTTAACATTTCTGAACATCACACTATTTTACAAAAAGTACATTGCGAACAAATAATGTGATCCTTTTTGTATTTGCATCATATATTTATTATACATGTAATATAAATGTAAACACTCGTCCAAATTTAAATAATTGAAAAGATTTTTATTTATCTCAGTTTTTCATTTTCACATTGCAAAAACCTGATTATTTTATAAATAATTTTAAACTAATATCTCACAAACAATTATATTACTTTATATTTTTTGACATATCGACATTTGTATTAAATGGAGACCATAATTAAATTTAACATTTGTTGAAACTAGTACAATTGTGTATCTACAAAATATTATTGTATATTGTGGAGAGAAAAATACAATTTAGTAGCCTTTTTAGATAACTTTTTTCACCCTTTATGGTAGAAAATTCTGAACATTCTGAACATTTACTACAGGAAGAGGACACAGATACGATCCGGGAGCTCCAGCGTGACCTTGAAGCGGCAAATAAAAACTGCCGTATATATCAGTTCAAACTGCGCAAAGCTGAGCGACGCTATGAACAAATGGAAAAAGAAAAGATCAAACTGGAAGAGATCCATTCTGGGACGAAGTCTTCAGGTTCTTTATCCAGTGACAAATCGAGCGAAAGTGGAAAACCGGGCGATGTGAGAATACTTACTTCTTTTCTCCTATTTATTGATTAATTTATGTGTATCATTTGGGTAGACTATTGCGTATTTTGAATTCATATAAATTTAAATTAAATAAAACCGATACCTCACTAAATATTCGTAATAGATATTTCCACTGATGGGAAATTAGCCATCCAATGAGGCGTTAGTATTTGTGCACATAAGTTAAATCATCCAATGAGAAATTAGTATTTGAGTAAGTACATAAGTTAAATCATCCAATAAGAAATTAATATTTGTGCATGTAAGTTTAGTCATCGAATGAGACGCGAAAATTTGGGCACCTCAGTTCAATCATCTAATGATGTTTATATTTATTAGTATTTGTAAATATAAGTTCAATCATCCAATGAGAAATTAATATTTGTGAATGTAAATTCAATCATCCAAAGAGATCTGTATTTGCGCTTTTTAAAAGCACATCACTACATAAGTAAACAAAATAGGTACTTCTCAATTGCGATGATACTTAATAACATATAAAATGGTTTTTCAATTTATTTGATTTATAGTAGGTACCTATACATACTTAGCAATAAGTTATATTAAATAATATCTAAATTAATAATCGTAAATTGAGTAAATGTACGAGTATAGTATAAATGTTTAAAAATTCATTTTACATAATAATAATAACAATAATAATAATAATGACGAATATATATATAGGTGGCATACCCCGTAAATAGAATACAAGGTGAGTTGCGAAATCGCTTTTACCGGGATATAATATAAAATCTTAATTAATTAGTCGCCATTGGCTTAAACTAATCATCTGATGATTATATCAATGCTGCAGCGCAAATCAGTTTGTTAAAGCCAGGAGTATGTACCGGGGTTCGAACTTGCTACCTTTGGGTTTGAAGGATGGAGCTCTACCGCTAGGCTAACGCTCTCCTCAAAACTTTGACTATAAGATTTCATTCTTATACTGCTGAGCATAGATATGGATTATATTTTGTTTATCTCTAGAGAGAAAAAGAGGGCTATTTATATCTATGCTAATGAGTATGTAGCTGGCTTGCTACACACATACATTGATATTACGCACATTTTTAACGTGACATAACGACGAATATATATATAGGTGGCATACCCCGTAATTAGAATACAAGGTGAGTTTTGAGGAGAGCGTTAGCCTAGCGGTAGGACTCCTCCCTTTAAACCCGAAGGTAGCAAGTTCGAACCGCGATACGTACTCCTGGCTTTAACATCTGATTTGCGCTGCAGCATTGAGATAATCATCAGTTGATTAGTTTAAGCCAATGGCGACTAACTAATTAAGATGTTATATTATATCCCGGCAAAAGCGATTTCGCAAACTCACCTTGTATAATAATAATGGATTTATTTATGGCACAAGCATATAGGTGACATTTAATAATATCTCAAAGTGATCTAAGTCAGATTAAGAGTAATGTACACGTAAGTAAAGGAATTATAACATATTTAGTATAAAAAGATGAACATGTAAAATCGGATAATAGTTAAAAGAATCGAATAATTGAGTTTTTTAATCGTGTCGTTCTGCAGAATGGCACCCGGGATGACTATTGTCGGGTTAAGTATTCAGTGTCGCGAGAAGGTGGAAGAATGTGGTTCAGCATGTGGCCTTCACGGATCATTTTTTTGGTCATGTTTCGGCAGAGGATCTGTGTGAATTTCTTAGGTTTACTTTTGGTGGAGCACCGATTATTCTTTCAATTCTTCTTTCGACTTTGATACGACGGTGAGGTTGGATTGGGAAAGGTTACAAACATCTGGAAACCCGTACTTCAGAACAGACCGGATGAGGGTGTTGTAGACGGTCCATAATTTGTGTTGGTGGATCCCAATCCTTTTGAGAATTTTAATGTAGAACAGCCTTCGATTTTATTTGCCCACGTGACAATCCATTGCATATTACTGATTATGCTGATGCCAAAGAGTTTCGCGTTTTTTACTTGCTCGATAGTATTGTTGGATAGTTTGATGGGTGTTGATGCTTCTTTTGCTGTTTATCACCACTTTCTTTGTTTTAGACATGTTAATTTCGAGACTGTTTTCTTTTGACTCATTCAAACGATGCGTAAACTCTTTTAGAATTAAGTCCCCATCGTTGCTACGGAGAGTTTGAGTGTAGTTGAGGTCGTCGGCGTATTTGGTCATTTTGGTATTACAGTGTAAAGATTCTAAGCTGTATGTAACACAGGCGAAGCAGAAAAGTGCTAGAATGCTACCTTGAGGTACACCACTGGTGATGAGCGACCAGTCAGAGAGAACATTTCTATTCATGACTCGCTAGTGGTGATCTTTGAAAAAGTCAAACATCCAAGTAATAAACTGTTTACTTGCACCCAATTTCACTAGCGCATTGAGGATTGCGTTGAATGTAACTAATTGAAAGCTTTCAATTAGTCAATTAAGAGGGTTTGATGGCTCCACTTTCTTGATCGAGTTGCTTGAGGATTTGATGACTTATTTCAATTAACGCGGAAGCTGTTCCTACCTCCAAGCTTTGGACAAATGCAAATTGGTCCTTTTTCATATTGAGGACGATGGTAGGCAGGCAGAATTTCTTTTGGATAAGTCTCTACAGAATCTTTGACGTAATTATGAGGAGAAAATGGGCCGGTTTTTACACACTTGTTAAAGAGTGACGTGATGATAGGCGTTAATACAATGGAATTTTCTCTGAATAACCATGCTGTAATCTCATCTTGGGACTTTTATTTTTCCTATTTGTGAGTCCTTTATAAACTTTCTCTTCAAAAAAGGTCATGGTCTCCTTTGCTAACTCGTCGTATTTGAAATTGAGGCTAGCCATTTTGGTATTGAGATTTGCGAAAAACATTTGATTCAGGGATTGGCGTCAAATTGATTTGCTGCTGCCTTGAGTGCATTTTTTGACGGCAATGGTCATCCATGGTGGGTCAGTAGTTCGAAAGCGCATTACTTTTTTGGGTATGTAGAGTGCTTGGAGAGACATTAGTGCACTAAAACAAGTTTCTGTTTTGTCATCGAGAGATATGCATCTCCTTTGTAATATAGTTCCAGTCTAGTCCGCTGATGACTGCGTTGAGATTCGCTCTGAATTGTGGTTTATTGGTTGAAGCCATGTGTGTGGTTGCCTTCGGTGGTGTTTTTGCAGTGCTTTTGTTAGCAATACAACAGAAGACTGATCGGAGTTTGAAACAGGGGCAGGCTTTTTGCAGCTTTGTTCTGATATGGGGCATTTGTCAGGATAAGGTCAAGCGCGTTATTGTTCCTGATAGGAAATTGGACATGGTTTGTGAGGTTGTAGGGGTCTTCGAAGTCATGTAAGTTGTTCCTAGGGTCGTTAAAGTCATCCACCATCTACTGCAATGAAAGGCTCGAACCTCAGGCTCTCTTCTGCCTTGTCGATTAACGAGGTGAGCTCCTCGATATCGGTATCGTGGTTGATCGGAGGGTTCTAGTACGGGTGATAAATCGCACATATTATAACGCTGCACGAAGGTATTGTGAAACAGAAATTTCCCGCTTGGCTGAAGGATAAACTTTGGCTACTTTAAAGGAATTATTCACGTAAGTGAGGATGCCTCCTCCTGGTGTTGTTCTGGCACTCCTGGTCAATTGATAGTTGTCGACGTGGAGGAAGTCGTCGCTGATTTCATTAGTAAACTACGGTTCGGTGAAGACGAAGATGTCGGTATTATTTGAACCGATGAGAAATCTGATTTCGTTAATAATGCTACGCGTGTTTGTTAGGTGAATAGATGGATACAGTCTGTGCTTTTTTGGTAGGCGAGGCTGTTGTTAATGTCTGATTGTAAAATTAACCGTCAGAGATGAACGAATATTGTATTGTATTTTACGGCGTACTGCAACTAAATTGGGAATAGTGCGTTGGAATTCCGTAGTTGTGTTGTAGGCATTGCTACTGGTGATCACATCACAGTGGTCATTTATTCTTATGAGAAGGAGGCATTTTTTTCGAAGGAGTGACATTGTTTGAGTGGACAGTGATAACACGATAAACTGTAAAGTTCCTATCTAGGATATGTGTTCTACAAAAGCGCGTTAGCTGGGATCAAGGGGAGTAGGTCGCCAAAATCTGTGTTGTAGTCTTTTTCATCAATGTACTTTTTTAGGAGCTGTGGGAGATTTTTCCCAGAAGTGAAAAGGAAATAGCAGATATATGTGAAGATATGTGAATAGTTCAGTATAGATAGTCTGCAAGATTGAAGATACTGGATTGTTGGAAATTCGCAATGTACTACAAATTCTGTGAACAAAACAATGCCTATCTCCCAATAATTTAATGATATGAAGATAAGAGCTAGATAAGAAGTCATTTACGTCACGAGAATTTATATGATTTTGTGAAGAGTTAATCCAGGAATCGATCGAAAAAGGGCCATGCGTGGAGCCTATGAATACTTCCGATGGCAAGAATAATTTGATTTGTGTACTTCTCAGATGTTTTTGTATAACGTTTTAGAAGTTTTGTTGTAAACAAACTCGTCTACGTATTGTTCTATTTAAAGTATATAGACAGCATTGATCGAGAGTAGCTCTTCAATAAATTCTTTAATCATAGTTCTCTAAAAATAGTGGTGGAATTTCTTCCCTAAGTAACTTCACTAACTCAAAGTCTAGAATGCTCAGTGACTATTACCTTGTGAATACCTTGACCAACTAAAAATATTTATATACATTATATATTTATATATATTTATATTTATATCTTATATGGTCGTATGTATATGGTATATTATATGCTTTTTGAAGTTTTGTCAGTCCTAGCTAGCAAATTTATTTGTTGCTGAGCTCCAAATACCTAAAGGAATAGCTGATATTTCAATTTATTCTAATAAATGTGAATAGCTATTTATATCAATTTTTTTCTTCTTCTATTTAAGACATTGAATAAAAAGATATTTATTTATAATTACCAGTTTTTGTAATTATTTAAAGAATATATTTTATATGAGTAGTGAAATAATTCTTTGCTCAAATTTTCGTTTTTAAATCATTTTTTGATTAATTTATTATCACAGATCCGGCCTCCACCAACAGCACCTCGCACTCTCGCCAATCAGAAACAGTGTATCACCACGGAGACTGGCGGGGTTCAGAAGACACCGGAATCTGAGGAGCAAGATCAGGAGCCAGAAGAGGTGCCCGAGGCGTTGTTGCTGGGCGGACTGGCGGACTGCGAGGATGTGGAGGGACTGAAGCAGGCACTTCAAATGACACGAGAGCGAGAGAGAGACTTGACTGAGCAGCTCCACTTTGCTGAAGAGGAGATGAAGAAGCTGCAGAGACGCTTGTCTGAGGCGGACGAGGAGATCTGTATACTGTCGAAGAGGACAAGCAAGGACAAACAGGTGGGTGGAGGGAGGGATAGTGGACTAGAGAACTGGTTGATTAGTACATATAATAAAGAAGAAGAATTTATTAATAAGAACATAATAACTTTAGCAGATGAATATATTATGGATGTAATGAAAAAATAGTTAGATAGTTTGTGCCTAACAATTGTACCCGATGTTCAAATTTAATATTATTTGTCCGGGTGATAGATAAATGAGATAAAAATAATGTTATCTAATTTGAAATTTTGACATGATTATAAATATTTATTGCACAACAAATCTCCATTATAAGATTGTAATATTTTCTTTTTTGAGCACTAGAAGTTTAAATTAACATTTAAATGTGATATTATCTAATTTGAAATTTTGACATGATTATAAATATTTATTGCACAACAAATCTCCATTATAAGATTGTAATATTTT
>JAYRBW010094548.1:0-20682 GCA_036023295.1 Invenusta paracnida
TAGTCAGTAGTATATAAATTTTATCGTCAACTATTTTTTAGAGTGGGGGTTCTTGCCGCTTGCTCTATATTCTTTGGACTGTCCAAAGTACCTACTGTTAAGCATAACAATTTGTTCTAGGTAAAACCATTCCATCGTGTTAACCACAAGTCTATTAACTACTCTTGATATAGAAAACATTGTATAACAAATTGTTAAGCTCTAGATAATGTAATGAAATTATTGTATACTTTCAACGAAATAACATCAGCAAAACAATGATTATGAGAGCAATTCAACCAACCTTACTGAACGAGTCGTAGTACTTTTTTCAGTCGTGTCTTTCTAAAAGAGATATTAATTGTCTTTATCATTACTTACATTATCTTACATGTAGAAATGGAACATAACTCCTAGAATGAAAATTTTGTTTAAACTGATGGCACCAACGTGGATGTTTATTCGGAGCAAAAAGGCCTCTTTTAACATTTAATTGATACTAAGAAAATTTTTCCAAAACTCGCGATATATCGATTATTTGGGAAACGACTTTTACTCGTACTGCAGAATCTCCAAAAAACAGACGTATTCGAAGCAATCAATAGTGCTGCATTTATTTTACGTAAATAAGTATGTTATGTGCACGTGTGTATTTTCACCTATTCTATAGATACAGACATAGTGTAACATAACAAATTGTTTTAAATTCGTTTGATGCCAAGTATCTACATTAGATGGAAATTTTTAATTGTAGTTGGTATTGATCCATTTCTCTGCGGTGACATGTGCTTGATCATGAATCGATGATGTCAAATTGAAACGTTCACCACGAATATTGTATTTTAATATAATCATGCAGATCTTTTGTCTATGCAAAGGGTATCGGAAATTATGAGCGCTGTCATTTTATCGTCTTTGTCTAGGGAGACAGTCAATGTCGACATTATTATTAAATGTTGAACAAGAACAGAGGAAAACGGAGAAAAAACTGATGAAATGGTGGTGCTCAATTTATACTATTTTCTCTCAAAACTTTGTTTAAAGTGCGGTTACGAATTACTACAAATATATTGTACAATATGCATGAGACTTACACACGAGTGACAATATAATTAATCAAATCATATTTTATTTTATTACAAAAGCTACATGTATCCCACAATGTTTAAATTTCAAATGCGACAGCGCTGTAATTCAGTTATATATACTCTCACAGTCCTCTCATATACTTGAGAATAAAATGTTTCTCTAAATCAGGTAGAAGTCAGGCTCACCGAAAAATATTCCTTTGGAGTAATTGCCGAAATTGCCGACGAAGAAAGATTCTGAAATAAGTGGTATATAGAAAAATATATCCAATAAAAGGGTCCACGTAATATAATAATAATAGTTTATTTTGTTCATAAAAAACCAAAAGTCTCTTGCAAGGTCTAGTTAGTCTGACCAACTAGATAATAAACATAAATTAAATAATTACATAATTAGGCTGCAATGACTCAACAGGTTAGTTAAATGGATTAGTGCACTAAAGGCAATACGTCACAAAACGTTAAATATATTCTGACGCAATCAACTGAAATAGACTTCGAGTCCATGGTTACGATAAGCTACTCAGATATTTAAAGTTCCAGGAAAAAAATAGGTTTCAAATTGATAGTAATATAAATTTCGTATAAGATTTTTGTGTGCATTCTGGAGAGAATTTCATAATTAAATAACAATTTAGTGCAATTCTTCGATTCTATAAGACGAGTTTAGCAATCTATAGAATGTTTATTTCACGAAAAATCGAATCACAAGTCGATCAGGTCACGTGAAAAGTATCGGATTTTCATCGTAAATTGATGACAATTAAATTTACATAATTTACACTTTTAATTTAAAAAATTGTACAAATGCTACTAAAATTTAATAAAATTAGAAATTAAATAATACAAATAAAATATAAATTATTAAATTGTTGTATACTGTTGTTGTTGATTCAGGGGTCTAGAGTTAGCTGAACCATTTAGGGCGCACCTTCCTCAGGTACCCAGTCAGAGAGACATCATCTGTAAGGATATTTCTGCCAGCGTATGATAGTCTTGCTGTGGCCCATCTAGTGCAAAACAAGATATGATCCTTTTTTTCTTTGTAGCCAGTCTTCGCAGTTCCCATCTTCTTGGACCCCAATTCTTTTCAAATAATAATTTGTGCGTAGGAATGGCTGGCCCTCAATTGCGCGCTCAGCACTTGATCCCGGTGGTTTCCCTTGCTTCTATGCAGTTTTTCTTGATATACCGCTTTGAGTCGTTCGTCGAGGGTCGGGTTATATTTGATGTCGCGTTTTACCTTGCGTTTTACAGTTTACATTCCCAGTGGTACCTCGTATTGGTTCATGAGTCTGGCGTTGTTAGCCTCTTCATCTGCCTTTCATTCCCCACAGTGCCACAATGGCTGGAGGTCCCCTGGATGGTTATACTGGTGTTCTTTGCGGAATCGTACAGTTTCTTCTTTAGTTCTTCAAGGTCTCTATCTAATGAAGATTTTCCGCTCCCGAGTCTTTTCACCAGCGATTGACAGTCTATGTAGATGATGACGTTTGCAGGAACTCGTTCTAACACCTCGTTAACTGCCTCTAATATTGCCTTAACTTCCGTAGAGTGGGAGCTGCTGAGTATACCGCCCGCTCTTCTTCTCATACGCTCTTCTCCTCTATGGTATATCACTGCGGCACTACCACCATTCATCATCCCTCCTTGGGCCGAGCCATCTGTGTATATCTACATATCTTGCTCTCCTCCCTCTTCTTTGATCTTTTCAGCCGCTCGTCTCTTGACTTCAGTGCTATTTTCCTTTTTATGTTCTCTACGGTGTTTTCGAAGAGTAGGACTCCCGCTGAAAATAAGTTTTCCCACGGTTTGTTGCTGATTAGGTTGAGCTCTAGTCTCTGCCGCTCATCGATGTTATTGGTGCTCTCCTATCTTACTTGGTCTCTGAGCCCTTTGTTCCTAGCTAGTCTTCTAGTTTCATGCTTCTCAATAATAATCCTCCTTGTTTTTGATCTCGGGAGGCGGAGAGACTTTTCAAAGGCAATTATTGCTCTTCTTTTGGCTTCAATTTTGATCGGATCAACTTTGGTTTCCATGAACAGAGCTTCACTGGGCGTAAATTAAACCATACCTGTGACCATTTTCAGGCCCTCTCCAGCTTTTCGAAACCGCTCTTCGTAATCACGGAATCCATCCTGCTGCCGCATCCATTCAAGTAATCTTGGCTTCCAAACGTTATCGTACGCTTTATAGCAGTCAATGGCTGTAGCTAGGGTCCTGTTATGCGGCTTCTTTTCAAATCCATCCTGGATAGCCTGGCATGATCTTCTGTTGATTTACCTCTCTGAAAGCCCGCTTGCCAGTAGTTGATCTTATTTTCTCTCCCAATCCAATACATGAGTCTGTTTACCAACATTTTCTCCAAGATTTTAACTAGAACTGGTGTGAGGCTCCCCGGTCTAAAGGATTCTCTTGCATTATGGTCTTTGCCATTCTTCAGTATAGGAAAAATTTGAGCTTTCTTCCAACAGCTGGCGACACTTCCATTCTTCTAGCTATCGTTACATATATTCAGGAAGAACTTTCAGGTTTTTCTCCCGCTTTCTTGATCATGGTGGGTTCAACTCTGTCATGGCCCCTCTTCGTTTAATCATTAGTTTGATCGAGGGCTGTGCCGAGCTCGCCTATTGTAAACTCAGTTTCAAAGTCTAAGTCTCCTTCTAGATTTCTAAACTTCTCTAAGACTAATTTTGGTGGCTCTATCTTCCAGGTCGGTCTTGATCGAGTTTACTTATGAATATTTCTGGATGAAACTATTTGCTTTCTCAATCGCGGTTTTTCTTTCCCTTGCATCCACCATCAGGGTTTCATTTGGGCTTCCTGTTCTTTCGCCTTCACAGAGGCACTTCACAGTCTTCCACACTTTCTCATAGTCTCCACTTCCTTCTATTTCCTTGATGTATTTTCTCCAGAACTTTTTTTTGCTTTCCCTAATCGCATCTTTGACTTTGTCCTTAGCTTCTTTCCACTCTTCGGGGTTGACTCTCCTTTTCCCATACTTTTTGTTCCGGTCTTTAACAAGCGCTTCATTTTCTTCAGATCAGTATGGTTTGTTGTGTCGGGAAACTTTCATTTTCGGGATTTTGTTCTTTGCTGTCTCATTTATCGCTGTATTTAGGTCCTTTATCTTCCGGTGAAGCCTCTTTCGTTTTGGTCAAGAAATTTGACTTTTCTCTCGTGCTCTCCTTTGAAACTGACCCATTTTGCTTTATTTTAAGCCCAAGAGAAAGTTTTATTCTTCTTGAGGATATTGCGGCCGCACTGCACTGTTATAAGAATTGGTTTGTGATCAGAGCTAAGTTCATTTAGTGTGGTCCATGTAGTTCTGTTCCTGATATTTTCGCTCACAACTGTAATGTCTGGAGAACTCTCGTTTCCTGTCCTTCTATCCACTCTAGTGCTACTTCCATCGTTTATTATGTGTTGTCTCTCCCTTTCACACTATCTAATAAGAAAGTCTGCTTCATCGTCTCTGGCGGTAATCTCGCTCCATTTTTCTGAATGTAGGTTCCAGTCTTCTCTGAGGTAGTCCAGCTGTCCAGTGGGTCCTGAGTTATACGCTCGTTAAGCCCAGCTTTAATCGGTGCTTTGTATATATTGCTAATGTTGATTTTCAAATTGTTGCTGGCGTGGATCAGGGTTTTCAGCTCTTCAGTGGAAACTCCTCTTCAGTTGTCAATACTTTGAAAAGGAATATACTCCTTCATCAGCGTTAGAAGGCCTCCTCCTATAGCATCCATCTTTTCTGATCGAGCTATAACCTCTGAAGACCGGCGTTTTTTGTCCGTCTTTGAGCTTTGTTTCCTGGATAATGACTATGTCCGCGTCCAATCTTTTTATAAGTTCTTCCAGCTCATTTGATTTATTAGCAATTCCATCTGCATTCCATTGGACGATCTTGAGATTGCTCCTATTGGAATTTATAAGATTTTTGGGACTCCCTTCCAAGTCTGCGTTTGGCTGTCTGATGCGGCGTGCCTCCTGTTGTCTTCTAACAATTTCAATGCACTCCTCGCATTTTCAGAGTCCAGCTTTCACTTCTCCCTCGAGTTGGGATATAGTCACCTTTGCACAGCTGTTGTGGTATTCATAATTGCAGGTAGCACATATAGTCCTGATTCGCGCTTCTTTGAGGAGTCTATTGCATTTCCTGCACTTTCCCAGAGTCTTTTTTCCGTTATGCTCGGGATTTTCTTCCTTTCTAGGTCTGGTCTGCCCTATAAAAAAATTGCAGCTCCAATCTCTCTCATTCTTCTTGACTTTATCATTCGCTGCTCTCTTCAACCCAGAACAGTTTGCGTGGTAGCTGTTTTTGCACTCTTTGCAGCAGATATATTGGTAGTCTTCACGCATAGTCTTTCTGCACTTTCCGCACTCCACTCTGGGTCCAGGATTTAGTTCAATGTCTCCAGCCTTCGGTAGAAGCATAGAGGGGTTTCAGGCTGGATTAGTACCCCTCCCTGCCCAAAAAAAGATAAGTCTGTCTCTCTGACTCCGTGGTAGGATCCTCTTTGTCTCCCTGAGCAGTATCTCCAACACCGCGAACAGGCGAGATCCAGTAGCCAGGGGGCTCTTGTTGTTGTTTCTGAATACAGGAAACATTTGAGAAAGTTATTCCACACTCGCAACGCTTCTACGGGTTTCTGGATTAGATCGTTCATCTTCGTAATGTTTCGTTCTCTTCTTTTGGATTCTGTTGCAGGACATCTGAGAAGCACGTTTTCCGTATCTTTATCTTTTTTCGCATATTGTCAGCATAAACAATATTCGTTGAGACCAATTATCCTTTTGTGCTATTTTAGTTCCAGATAGGTTCCCATTCAAAATCGTCTAAAACTAACCGCTTCTTCCTTTTCTATACTCTTCTCGTTGTACTCGTCGACTCTTTCTTCTCCTTATTTCTTCTGACTTTCGTTCTAAATTTCTTTATTTCTTGTTATCGCTTTAATCTCAACCTTTGTCACATCAACGAGTATCTCCTATACTAGTCATGTATGTTCTTTTATCGCTGCTTCGCCTGTATCAGTGTCTGCCCAATGATACGACGGCGAATATAGGCTTTAACAGATTGAAATAAGTAAGTCTCGTCTGAGGGTCCTGGTCTGAGTCATTCATCCCAACTTTGACTTTGGTACCTAGCTGCCACATTGGTGTTACATAGACCATGCTGCTCCTGATGACTGCATCAAGGATACTACGCATCGAGCTGATACTGCCTCCTCAGGTTTTGATATCTAGAACGGCGAGTATTTTACAGTTTCTGTAAATTTTAGTTGTGACTTCTTGACCTGTGGTTTGAATATATCAGTGCTCTAACGAAGGTGAACCCCAGGAATACTGGTGCGGGAAAGGGTTTGCAGCGTAGTGGGGATTATTTAAAGTAGAATGTTAGCCGCCAACCAGTTTCTAGGTATTGCTGGTGAATGTGCTTATTTCACGCTTCCAGTGGTCGAGACATAACTTATTGACTATACTCCATTTACAGTGCTCCCCTCTACAGCGTATCCCCCTAATTGTAGCTCCCCTGCGGCTACTTTTTTGGGTGTGTGTTGTTACCAAAGTACAATGTCATTGGCTTATATGCTAGTTGTAATATAATGTGTAATGGCCTTTTTAACAGTCTATGACGAAGAGGAAAAGTAGTGGTGTGAGGACAGCTCCGTGATGGAGTACCTGGTGGTGAGGGTATGTGTTGCCTTCGTATCTGTTGAGGTGGACTTTTGCTTGTCTGTTCTGCAAAAACTATTGCACCAACGTGTATACCTCCTTTGGACTTCGAGGTCTAACATTTGTTCGAACTGTGCGTTTATTCACAGCTTTTCGTAGATTTTGGAGTAGTCCATTAAAGTTAGAATAGTTCGCTTTGCCGGCATGGATTGAAATCCGTCGCTCGTGTTTTAGAACAGGTGAAATGCATTAGTGTCATAGGAGCTGCATCTCCTAAATTTAATCAGACATGGTCTTTGCAAATACAGCCTCTATCCTTAGTGAGTGTACCGATGCGTCTACCTACCATTCTCTCCATGATCTGGGCGATGCAGGAGGTGAGGCAGATTGGACAGTAGGAGTCAATGTTGTTCGCAGGCTTGAAGATTTTGGAAGGGAGCTGGTGAGCACGTCTTTCCAAGATTGATGGCAGTATACTGACTCTCATGATATGTTAAAACGGTCATGAAGTAGATTGCGGTATTTGTCTCCAAGAGCTTCGAGGAAGCGAGGGGCAACTTCATATTTTGTGTTGCTGCTCCTCCGGAGTTATTGAACATTGTACGCTGAACTGCTATATAGGACAATATGGAAATAATTGTTTCCAATGTTCCAGTTATTTATCCAGAATCCGAAGAAAATGAATATGAGAACACTTTAATAGATGCTTTTGTACTTGACTAGGATATTACATTTTTATTATATTTTTCTTTGTAATACGCATGATAATAATAGTATATTTGCACTTTATATAAAAAAAACATCACACATTATATGTCGTACATTACATAATTGTTTCATAACTTGTTTCGCCGAAAGATACAATTTGACAAGATGCACCATTGAAAAGCGCATAACATAGTGATAAAAATTAACCATATTGTCAATCTATCAATTTTTTTAACTTGATGAAACATTCTATGTATGAGACTATTAATTACCATGTGAATTGTAACATTTTCATTAGGTAAAATATAAATTACTTTAAACCTTGATTATATCATCTAAATTGGTTAGTATCTTTACTAAAGCGAATATTCTAATCATTTACAACTTTAGAAAATTTACAATTTCTGCCACCGTATCAAATATTTATTATTACAATAGGTACCTATTTATGTGAATCCAATTCAAAATATGTTCTGTTGTTTATTTTAGTTTTACCCCTGGAATCTTAACTAAAGCAAAATGAGAAGTCATTATTACTAAAATTATGAAATTTAAAAAACGAAATTTTTTTATAATTTGATATTGGACAAAATTGAATTTTTGTTTTCATAATACTAACGTTTAAAACAAACGCAATATGATACACAAACGTCCTGGACAAAGCTATAATTTAATATTCCTTAAGATAATTCGGCTTGCGACTAATTATTTGTAAATTATTATTATTTTTTGGGTAGAAGAAAACTTCTATTGTATTTGCCTCAATGACATTTTTTATCTAAACAAGTTTTCTCGGCTAAAAATCAACTTTACAACTCGAGGCAGCTGCATTATTAAAAAAAAACCTGACATTTTAGACGTTTATTCCAATTATTTTATGATTTAAGCTAAAACATATTTTGTCCTTTTCTGGCTCTTAGTTACAAATATCTCAATTTTTTGTTGAGTACCTACTATAGATATTACGTTACAGTATAATCGCACTATAACCAATTCGATATAACGAGGAAATATTTATATCCTATAAAAATATTTACAGTGCGCTGCACATTATTATAAACACTAAATATTCTAGTAAAGATTAAAGTAAAATGAAATTCTTTCTTTGTCCTTTACATATTTATGTGCTCCACGTAAACAAAAAATGGTTAATATGTATAACTGTATAATAATAAAATAGTATTTATACATGTATGTATATGAAAACATCTCAGGATAATATTATAGCTACACATGTCAGGATTATACATATAAATTATGGAAAATGTCAAGATCATATTATGTGAAAAATTTTTAATATTTAATGTTACCATCCCGTTTAAATATTATATGTAGATTGCATGCGCTTTGGCATAGCTTTAATCAAGTTCTCCATGGCATCTGTAATGGCAGCATCTCTATTCCAAATGTTAATAACATGGCCAATATGTCATTCCTGATAAGCACATTATGATGGTGGATAATACTATACATGTTTTCTATAAGGTTGATGTCTGGGCTGTTGCATGGCCATTCTAACACCTGTATTTATTGATTTTGGAGATATTGACTACAAATGTGTGCAGTATGCAAGGTGCCTTGTCATGCATGAAGATTCCATTGTTTGCTGGGAACCAGTTTGTCATCTGAGGCCTGACTCTAGTCTGGAGTACATTCAGGTATTATTCCTTGTTCATGATATCATCCGAGAGATGTAGACAACTAGTTCAATCACCTGCTAGTCATCGAACAGTCTGGAACATGCCCAGTGCTCCTTGTCCTAATCGGCCCATAGTTCGGCATCCAATCAAGGTCATGATGTGGGAAATTTTCATGTATAGTCATGCTAGTCGTCTACATGTCGTCGATGATATGATGAACAAAGAATAATACTTGAATGTACTCCAGACTAGAGTCAGGCCTCAGATGACAGACTGGTTCCCAGCAATTAATGGAATCTTCATGCACGACAAGCCACCTTGCATACTACACAGATTTGTAGTAAATACCTCCAAAATCAACAAATATGTATGTTAGTATGGCCAGGCAACAGCCCAATCATTAACCCTATAAAAAACCTAAGGAGTATTATTAAGAACAAAAGCCACCATCACAATATGCTTACCAAGAATGACATTATTAGTCATGTTATTAACATTTGGAACATAGATGCTGCCATTCAAGAGATCATGGATTACTCCCTTAAATCTATGCCAAAGTGCAATAATATCTAAACGTGGTGGTAACATTAAATATTTACCATATTTTCATATATGATCATAACAGTTTCTACAATATACATGTATAAACCTGACATGTGTCTATATAATATTATCCTGACATGTTTTCATATATATGTATTATACATATGAACCATTTTTGTTACTTGGAGCAAATCATTATGTAAAGGACCAAGAAAGAACTTCATTTTACTTTAATTTTTACTACAATATTTAATGTTCATAATAATGTGCAGCGCGCTGTTTACTTAATATGTGGCTCTATATTTTAATAATGTCGCAAACAAAATGAATATATATTGTTATATTTCGTAGTATATCCTAGTTAGTAGGTATTGTGGTCCCAAAAATAATTTCACCATGTGTAATTGAGTTACAAACTTACATCTTATTTTTAATCATGAACTACATAGCACTTGGACAAGATAGTGCTTGTCGCTCTGTACAAGTTAAAGCCATACTCTTCATTACTACTTTTTAATGCAAATATATTACATTGTGCTACCTAATAATCAGAAGTCATTAAGTAAACAATAATGACCCATTGGATTACCTGGTATGCAAAATTGAATACTGCGTGTTGATCAGAACCGAATAAGCTCAACTTGACTTTCAAGCCACTTGAAGTTCCAGAAACATTCACTCTACGTTTATCCGGGCGAAATGTGAAGCATAGAAACCTCTCAGGATCATTGTAGATTGTGAAGTTGAGAAAACTGCATTTCTCTTGATTGTATTCGCAATCGACAATGTGATCCTGGGGATTTTTGTAAACATCGAATTCGTGAGCCACAGCGCGATGAGACATGAAGGCAGTACTAGAAGCATAAGACGAAATTTCTTTTTGACTGTTGGTCAGATTCAATCTTTTGGCAGTGAACCATAAGATAGCAGCTTGCATAAATTTGTTTTGTTTCATTGGATCTGAACTCCACACCATTTTTCTATACTGATAATTTGAAAATTGTAGTGTTGGACAAAATGTGACGTCAGGATATTGGAAACCATTGGAGATTTCTTGAGTGTCGACCCATTTAGCAAAACTTGAGTACTGCAGACTGAGTTGTGTTAGGTGATACGTAAGGCCACCAAACGCACAAACTGTGAGCAGAATCCAGAAGAATCTACGAATTCCCTGTGAGCTCGATATTCGAGAAAAGCCATGTGCTGATGTATCGCTCGCAAAATCAGACGCAATATGTGATAACATTGGTTTAGTCAATTAAGTTAAAAACATTTAAAGATTACAAAATCTTTAACACTGTTGTAGCGACTTTTTATCAAACTTATATTGCCAAAATTCCAATAAAGGCAATATAGGAAAAAATTGAAATGTTAATTCTTTCAGTTGTATTAGAAGCGATCGGCTAATGTTTGTAACGATTTATATTCAGTTTACCCTTTTTATAGTGGGGTTGAATATAACATTGTTTGATGTGACATTCGAATAGATAATTAAAATAATTCCATGGTTGCACCATTTAATACATTATAATTCTTTGAACAGTTAATGGTTTTAGTGAGGTTTATTAGAGTAATTCAATGTTTTATTCGATAACAATGAATTATGTGTTAATGCCACAAGTGTGTGTTTAATAGAATTACTACATTCAAACAATTGAATAATTATTTCATTGACGAGACTGTTTTACATATTGCAATATTATAATATGTTTTTGAAATAAATATCTGCCGCTGTCGGTTTACAACAAACCATTAGACATCCGCTAATAAGTTCTGCAATTATGGGTTTGATAAATAGTAACATGAGCGAAAAAGCTTTCTATCGACAAAATACTCTGTAAGGAATGTCAGAATTTTTATAGCACGTTAATTTACTTTCGTTTCTGTTAACTGTGGTGAGTTTGTCTTTATACAGCGTTCACTTTTATCCCCTTAGACGCCTATATATAGAAAATAATAAAAGTCAGTACTCTTAATTCTATATAATATGTAATATATGGTATTCGTTACATGCATTTGAGTTTCATTTTGAATGTACCATTTTCATAATATATGATATTTATAAAGCATGGTATATATAGATTAAATCATGTTTTCTTTGCAAATACCTAAACAGTTTTTTAAATAATTAAAATAAAATTATTCAACATTTGATATTAAACACCTTTTAGTCTTATTTAAAATTAAAATTAAAATGATTTGCTTTTTAAATAATTAAAATAAAATTATTCAACATTTGATATTAAACACCATTTACTCTTATTTAAAATTAAAATTAAAATGATTTGCTTTTTAAATAAAACATTATATTTTCTACCTGTAATTTTACCCCTTTTTTTGCAAGCAAATATAAGCGGACCGACAGTGAACCCAAAAGACAAAAATAACATTTAAGCTACATAATAACACAGATATATACATACGGAAAGGTGGAGACAAAATTCACCAATCAGAGGAAATAACATTATTACAGTGATGGCTAAGGGAATAATCCAAGTCGCGTTGTATGCACAGGTTAAGTTGCATGCAGTGAACGTATATCGCATTTGAAGCATATGCAAAGAGCGATAGTTAAAAGACTCCATACATGCATTTTAATTATATTTCATATTGAATAATAGAATCAAATTTGATTTGATTATAATATTACTTTACAAAATATTTAAAACATATTCATCATATTATAGGTACATTTGTATAAATGTTAACTTTACTAAAAAGATCAATCGCTTGATATATCAGTGTAATATGCTGTAGCTCTATTAAATAATATTTTGCAACTAAATGCAATTCTATCTTTTTATGAGATATAATTATTTTATTTCACTCTAAGGTTAATGTTGCTTAAAGCATTTATCTTTGCCATTAACTATTTTTTAACTCTATCCATACCGGGCTTTTTTACATATCCATATCCCGGAAAGAGGGACTCATTAATCTCACCCCACCGTAATTTGTTGGGGGAGGGGGGAGAATGGGGAGCCCCTGTGAGCTCTATATTCGAGAAAAGCCATGTGCTGATGTGCTACTCGCAAAATGAAGACGCAATCTGTGATAAAATTGATGTTGTCAATTATTTTAAACAGCAGTCCCAAAATTACACAACGCTTTAACAAGTTGCAGTTACTTTATTGCAATTTAAAATGTAAAAAATGCCAATAAAAGCAATTAAAAATTAATATAATAGCAATTCTTCATATTAAATCCCAAGCAATCGGCTATTATTTGAACAATTTCTATGTAATTTATTTATTTTATTATGGTTTTGAATATTAAATTATTTTAGATAACAATCCAAGAGATAATTGAAATGCTGTGAGGATTTACAGTATAACATAGATGATAGTTGTCGAAGCAAGCGGAAATATAGAGCCTCGAAATGTATAAATTCCATTTGTTTACATATTTAGATCTAAATGGTGTTTATTTAGGTAGGTAAAAGTAGACAGAACAGGAACACGTTCAGCAGATATATCATTCTGATCCAAATGCAAACACCACCACAAATTTGATCAACATCCCTGTAAATAGCGTAATTGTTTATGTCAATAAGGTTAACTACCACTCTTATTACCATGTTAATATATCTGACATATCATCAATTTTAGTACTTCATCTACATATATGTATTTTTCTCCATTTTTAATTGTAAATGTTTTCAATAAAAATTTCGAATGAGAAATAAAATTATTTTTTAAAAGTTGTGTTATACTTTCTCATTGATTGTTGAAATGAAAGTTGACCCAAATATAATATCGAACATCGTTGTGAATGAATATTCAGTTCAAATTATAAGTTAACTTCGTCTATTATAATTTTGTATATTTATTTAAATTTTACGATACCAGGCAAATATTCGTAAGTGAGCCAAATAATTGAAGTTGTAGTTTTATTCATATTTAATCATCTTTCTTTCATATTTATCGAACCAGGCAGGTAGGTAATATTGTATAAATGCCTGGAATGATAAACTGAACACGAAAATAAGACATACATACAAGCCGGTTTAAATAGCTCGACAGACTAAAAACACAATAAGCGAATGACTATATGGAATGACTATAGGAATGAAATATAAATTATTGAGGCTAAAATCCGCTAAGATAGAGGAGACATCGTTATAAGTAAAAATTCTGTTTAAGAGAGAATAATGTGTTTTAATAATAGAATGTCTGATCGTTAGAGAAAACTTTGTTTCAAGCATTACAGTTTTCTAAAAGGTTCCTATAGAGATTTTCCTGATCGATACTTGTCGATCCAAGTTGTCAAATGTCTTTGAGTTTTACCACTATAAAATATGTTCGAATTACGCAGGAACAAAAGAATTTGTAAACAATCTTAGACTTTAGATCGATTAGAGGTTTGATTGTTCAAACACTGGTTTGTTATTTTAAAATATTGAAAACTACAATTGATTTCAAAGCTCGAGTGGATTTAAAAAGATTAATTAGTAATTTGAATAAATATGTAAATCAAAATTTCACTCATTTTGCTAGCTATTGTAAGCGACCAGCGACATATTTTAGGATATCACAAGATTAAGTGTTATTGTAACTTCTACAATACAAAAACTGTTCCATATTTTGAAATAATTTAATTTTTACTTGGTTACAATTGATCCTTAGATGAGAAAGTTATAGTTTTGGATAGCAAACATTGCTAGAGTCTTCAATTTAAAATAATATATTGGGTTGCAAAAAAAATTGTTTTTATTAAAGTCCGTAATATTAAGTATATATGCACTATTAAAGTAAGCTATATATTATTTATTTCTGATTTCTATCTACGATCAACAAAAAATATCAATATATTGGTATGTATGTATAAATTCATAAACAATTTGAATTTTAAATATAGCTTATATCATTAATCTATTACTATTACTATTTCAAGTATCAATCTATCTAAATTTTCACTATGAACATTAAAGCAAATGAACTACATTTTTTGTATCTACATTAACAAATAATATTTATTTGGCTACTAAAATACATTTCCGTAGAATACACCTCTGGTTAACCTCCGTAGAATACAACAAATAAAGAAAGCAATTGAAGAAGGAGTACTAATTAATTTTGAAAGAACGCAAGGGTCTGGAAGGAAAAGAACAAGCAATTGTCCTGAAAACAGTGAAATGGATCAAATTTTAATTGAAGAAAATAGTTATATTTCTATAAATGCCTTTAAGAGATTGACTGACATCGAAAAACATCTTTTTATAGAATAATTACTAAAGTTTTGAAGAAAAGGGCATTATGCAGCAGATGGGTGCCTCATACTTTGTCTGACATAAACAAAGAAACCCGTTTTTTACGAAGTCAAGAAATGATTCATGATTTTTTCAAAAAGGTGAAAAACAAAAATAAAGATTCAACATGGCAACGCCAGACCCAATGTGGCAAATTTGGTTTGAAATTGGATTGAAGAAAGCCATATTTCCATGGCTATATATTTCCATATATACCCGACCATCCTTCACACATGAATATATCGATGCAAACATCAACACTCGGGCGCATATTGGCGTCAACATGGAAAGACATATCAGACTGGATACTCTAATCGATCGATGCACTGAAGATCTGGGAGACATCGACCTCATTTTAGAATTTAAATATCTTTTTAAAAAGATGAAATTCAAGAGAAAACAGGAAGATTGCGAAGAGCTGACGAGACAGAAAATGATGTTCGAAAAATGTGGATGTTTCCGAGATAAGTGGATATTCGATGCCGATTTCAATAACAGATAACAAATAAAAGCAATGTTTTGTTGTGTCATCAATTTAATTACAGTCAGATTTTAGAAATCACATACAAACATATCATTTCTTGTAGATTACATAAATGATGAAGATAATGGTATAATTAAAAGGATAACTGTTATAAAATAAAGACATCAAGCATAAAACAGACACCACGTTCAATATTAAAGAGAACAGAAAGTAACCGAACAAATTTCAATTACAGAAATAGCATTAAAGGTTGCAAGGCATGTAAGAAATGACAGAGAGTGGATGATATACAGTATTAATCCCGCAAGGTGCACAACGCAAAAAATAGTCAGCAGGATTGTCCAAAGTTCCAATAAAGGAGAACGAAAGATGTTTAACTTTGGCAATCGTTTCCAGAATGCCGACAGCTCGACAGTCCGTGGGGGCCACCCGTCGCAGACGCCCCAAAATCCCGTGTTATCAGAGAAAATGGTGTCACCAGGCTGGGCTTCCAGAACAGCCCACAAAGCAGCCCATAACTCGGCATGTTGTTGGCTAACCGACACCCCAAAAGCACTAGGGATACCACAGAGATCAAGGATGGTGATCTGGGTCGGGGTGGTGTCCACGAACCATCGCTGCCCTGAAACAATAAAAGGGGAAAAACACACAAAACAATTCTGGAAAACAGGGCGAACCATGTTCCAGAGAGAGCGAGATAACAAATCCAAAGCGGTAATACCATAACTTAGGTTAAAAGTAGGAGCTAAGTATATTATAAATATGTTATACTACTTTATAGATACCTAATTTATATACAATTTATTGAAATAGAACGATCTCTGTCAATAAAATTTACAACGTGATGCATAAAATGAATATGAGCTGATTATAACTATAATTTACAGATATTAAATCGATATTGCTTGGCAAATATTATATTACTGTATTTGATATTGAACTAAAGTTTGCAAATATTTGCCTTTAATAAATAATTTGAATTTAACTTATAACTAAAGTTGTCAAGTAAATATCGATTAAAAATCTATTAATGCTTGCCGTTTTCTAATTGAAAATCGGAAAACGGTATCATGACGCATAAATCAGTAAACCGGTAATATGACTTGTTCATATTTTATTTTACGTCATAATCCGCGCATAAGGTCATTCTTTGTGACTATATAATAGTATTACACAAATATTAAATAGGTATATGCCAAGATAAAGAGTATAAAATAGGTATATGCCAAGATAAAGAGTATAAAATAGGTATATGCCAAGATAAAGAGTATAAAATAGATATATGCCAAGTTAAAGAGTATAAAATAGGTATATGCCAAGATAAAGAGTATAAAATAGATATATGCCAAGATAACAAAGCATAAAATATATACATATATATAAAAAACCAAGAGATAACAAGTTTCAAAATGAATTTAAATATTATATTTCAACTAGCTTTGTAAAATAGCGACATCATCAGGAAATATAATATTTGGTACATTAATACAAAAATAAATGTTTCAATAATCAGGTAAACTTACACCCACATTTACTACAGTAGGTACCTATACTTATCAATCATAAAACTGATAATATAAAAAATAAAATAAATTGGATTGAGAAAATAAGACTGGACTAAGTGCGTCAACGAATAATTATGACGGTTTTTGACGGAATGAGTTGGTAATTACATATAATGATTCTTCTAAGGAAAGATTAGAAAAATACTTGGTTGTATCCAAAATATAAAACTCAAAATATTAAAAGAACTCTTACATGAAAAGCGGTACGATGCAATAACCGAATTTCTCGGCGATGAGCCATGCTCTGAAATTCTGGTGAAGCGATGGTGCTTTATTTGACGAATGTAACGCCACTGCCTATTCTTAGAAAATGTAAATTTGTATAAAACACTAGATTTTAAAGCAAGAGGTAGACGATAACGAGAAATACTGAGTTATTTTAAATGATTTAAAAACTAGCTTAAAAACGTAATTTTCGGTTTATTGGATAATCATTTTAATTAATACCATCTTCAAGATATAATATTATATAACATGCTATATACATACATACATATAAATTTAAATGTACATACAACTCTTAAAATTATAGAATCGGCGTTTATTAGTATTAATAAGAACACCGCTCTTAATCTTAATTCAGGCTTTTTCCTCTTGACATTTCTACTAGAAAATTAATTATTTGCTCGATTACATAACTGTTTTTCTTAATTTTATGTACATGTTTCTCTTTCTGTACTTTGACATTTGTGAGTTGTATTCACTTTTTTTTATTTTCTTATGTATAATGTGTCTTTCTGTTATTGTATTCCGTACCAGTGATTATGAACTTTAGATAAGTTCGAAATCTCGTGATTTTTAATAAACATTATTTTATTTTACGTGTGGTTTTATTATTTCATCGGTTTATTCTCCATATCGGGGTCGGTTCCCTGAAAAGATAAGAAGTCAGAGTAACGGTGGACTATATTGTCGCGATAGTCCTCCATTGGGGATATGCTCTCAGGGTGGCATCTTCTCCTATGTTTATGTAGGTGGCTTAAGGTTCCTTGGTCTGTAGAACAATTGCCACAGACACACTTTGGGGAAGCTGATGTGAATGGAGGGTGTCTGTAAGTTGCTACTCGCTACCTTGCAGTTGTTTTATAAACTGAGTCATCACATAAATATCGCCGTCTAGCATGATGATAGAATAGAGTAAGGGAGACGACCGTCCAGCAGCGAGTGCGAATGCAGAATGAACTGTGTCAGACGCTGGCGTTCTTTTGATACTGTACCTGTTCTGTCATTGGTAAACCATACTTGATTCTAATTGGTCGGAGCAAGGGGGGGAGGAGCTGATCTAGAGTCACTCCTGTGCTACTACTTACCTTTTCTGAACTACAATAGAGGCAATAACTGAGCAGAAACAACAATAAAACGTCAAAAATTAATCGCAAAAGATGAGATATAACATTTTAACGTAATTGATATCTTGATTAACTTTTTTCTGTTCAATAGTATATACATATATATATATATCTATTCACAAGTATACTATTCAACATGAATAGATTAATATCTCTCCTATTATACTGGACACATTATAGAAATGTATCTTAAATTATATATACCTATAGCGAATCCCATTAGAATATTCATTCAGTATCTTAGCAACATCAGATGTCGCAAGTATTATTCATATATAAAGACTGTATTCTAACAAAAACTAAACTTCTATAAAAACATGAATAACTACAACCTTTCCTGCGTTCTTCTGATATCAGCCACTAGTTTTATTTTTCCAATTAAATCCATCTTTTATCTCTCTTCGAACAACAACTTTTGCAACACCACGAATAAACGAGCTGTTATGGTGGCGCACCACTATCCAGGAGCAGCACCATTATTTGTCTCAATTAACCGCTGCACCTACTTCTGTCGCTCGAAGCATAGCTGTCTATTCAAGCACACGATGGGGTCAGGGGGTTGTCTCTGCTATGCCTATCCCTCGGCCAACATCCCGATCAATGCTTTCTCTGACGATACCAATACCTACAAAAGCGTCGGTTCAAGCTGCAGTCGAGCGTCCATTGGAACGATGGATTTGGAAGTGGATGGATCACGATACTTCGTAGTTCGAGAACGTGTTCAGTATCCTGAAGCTCAACAGAAGTGTTTGGCAGAAGGCGCCAAGCTTGCTGTGTTTGATACTCAGGCCAAACAAGGCGCCATTTTCACATGGATGATTGTCAACGGTCCAAGTAAGAGGATTGACACATGTTATTGGGGATTATGCAGTTCCCTAGATTATGAACATGTATAAAAATATATTTATTTCTGAATATAATAGAACTAAAATTGTGCAGTAATTATAATGAATATAAGAAATAAATATATTCAGTTTCATATATCAAACAAAATCAAAACCAGACTATCTGTTCTGCCTCACCCTGCATTGGAGATGTTTGATATTTTATTTATAATTCATTTCTCATGTTATTACTCAAACTGTATTTATATAGTAAGAAATATATTTTAAATCAGATTAAAATGAGCTGATTTATAAATAAAATTTTTGTATTTATATTGTTCCGAATTCTTTATTTAATTATAACACACACTACTCAACATAATTCCCCTTCGTATGCTTCTGATTTAGTGCTCCGCACTGTTGGGTCAATCTTGACAAACAGTCCTAAATATATTTCTATTTACGCTGGCGGAGTTCGACCATCGGACACAGCTGCTGTCGCAACTGACGGATTCTTCGACCAAATCGAGAGGTTCCCAATAACAAATTTTGGCAGCCATACTTCTGCAATGAATGACGCGAATACTAAACATTTCATGCTTCTAAACTTGGTAATAACAACTGAAACAGATTATGTGCCTTCTGCATATAGCTACAATGATCAGGATCCCCATCATTTACTATATTTTGTTTGTCAGTGCTTGATCGACTAATTAAATATTCATACTATATATGTGTCTCTCTGTGATCATTGCATCATATATTTATAGCAAATAATCATTACTTATTTTCGAAGCATTCTATTCAATTAAATAATAATTAAGAATTAATTGAAATTGTAAATCATTAATTTTTTTCATTCGTGATTCCATGTTTCCTATATGTTAAGCAACTTTTTGTCTGTATGTAAATGATGTATGTATGCTATAAAGTTTATAAAAATTCTTCCTTCATTTTATTTTACGTATTTTATTATTTCTTTAAGTCTATAATAACTTTTAGAAATGTATTATAATTTAGTCCACAAATTCGATTATTTTATGAATATTTCAATATTTATCTAAGTCTATAATAACTTTTAGAAATGTATTATAATTTAGTCAACAAATTCGATTATTTTATGAATATTGCAATATTTTTCTTTTTAAACGCTGTCCACTATTTAGTATATATATATTTGTGGACTAATCGAACTCCACTCAACTATTTTATCTTTTTACGCAACATCGTTTTTCTCATTTAATGTCTGTACTAGTATCCTATTTGCATCCCTTGTTAAAGACACTCAAAACGTCGTGATCAATTTCCTCTTTTATTGTAATATACACAATTGAGTCTTAACGCATAACTTTTTTTATTTACAATTATTGGTATAGTCAAAAATCTAAATTCATTTATTTAATAAAAAGTATATTGTGTAAATCGCCTACCATAGCTAGATTAAAGAGGTGGAATTATTAGACTTTCGTATAATCTTCGTTAGTAATAATACTGCAAAATTTAAACAAATTTAGACTATATACAGGAACGTCTAATGGTCAAATTATATAAAAGATGTTAATCTAATTTTTAAAAATATTAAAA
>JAYRBW010094559.1:0-20680 GCA_036023295.1 Invenusta paracnida
CAGTTGTGTATTGATTCTGAAGGACAACACTTTGAAAATAAGATGTAATTGTTTTCATGTTTTTGTTTTGAAATCATCATTGTACGATGACTAAATAAAAGTTGTATCATTTGGAATTTTGTATTTATTATTATTAAAACTAGGTAAAGCGACATACGGCCACCCCTGTAGAATAGAAAGTAGATATTTGAAACGGCTATATCGCCTAACTAGCCGACCGATGACCTTGAAACGTTGGAATCCTCTCAAGGTCATCAAGAGCTATCGGGGAAGTTTGGTTATTTTATCACATCTCCTCTAGCAACAATGTAATGAGGTCATTTAAGGTCAAATATTGACAATTTTAAAAACGGGTTCCACACGTTAATATTTACTCTTAATGATTCGTTTCTAAGGAAGATATGACATCACAACACTTGGCTTCGGTTTTTCAATGTCATCGCCTGCATGGTTACCGAGATAAAACCGTTTGAATTATATGCTTTCTATTCTACGTAAAAGTTTTCTTTAATATTTCTGTTGTAAGAACATGCAACATTCTGTATCATTTTGGTCACTGCGTTGTACATTTTTAAACTGATAATCTGCAGAAAAGCAATGATGCCTAGAGCCAGTCTCAGTAACACAAGGCAAGGACCTAATTTCTCGACGTGCATTGGGTAAAAAGGAATGTCTGCTCCTCGACGCCAAAAGCATATTTCGGTTATCTAGGTTGTCATCGATCGAGAAACTTTGCTTCTATAATCTTGATAATGTTTCGGAAAATATGTCTGGATCAAATAAAGTTATAATAATAAATTTCATCTCTATATTATCTACACAATACTTCTTGAAATATTGTTTTTGATTTAGATATCGATTAACTAAGGATTCATTTCATGACTGGACGGCGTTAACATTTCAACTAGCATAAAAAATCAATAATTTAAAACTTAAAAAAATCAAGGTAGCTTTTGAAATTGGTAAAATATTCAGCGTCATTTATCTTGACCATTGATAGGTTCGACTTTCATTTTACTGTTCAATCAAATACCAGATTTATTTAGTAGCTAGAAATTTGCTTAAGCAGCTATGAGTATATGTTTAAATTTTACAGATTTCAAAGAATAGTCTAACATTTTATTAGAATTGTAATATCATATTTGAAATAACTTAACGCAATTTATAATACTTTTTATGCGTAAATTGATATAATGGTTCCTTGACTATAAGATGAAAACATCTTCAAATATGACAACGCATCAACATAAAGAATTTTAAACTTTGTGCTCTTATCGAAATAAATACGGTGTTTATATTTATATATGTATCACATAATTATAGTCAGATACACTTTGAGCACCTGTTATCAATGAAGTATATGATATATTAAATCGTATTAATTTTGTGGTTGTAGATATCAAAATTAAATTTAAAGTATATATTATAAAGTAATAATAATTAATAAGTATAAGTAAATAAGTATAAAATTATATTTAAAGTAAATTAAATTATAACTTATTAATGTTGAAAATATAAGATCAAATTGTCTACTAAACCCTATAAAAGGTGCAAAGAGCATAAATGTTGTAATACTAAATACACACTACTAACTAACACTAATAACTAATATTAGCATAATATGTAAATACACAAACATAGCGCCATAACAGCTGTAGGTATATGCTTCTAGTTTTCTAGAACCTTGTTTGTATTTAACCCGAGACCACTACAAAAATATAAGCAATTGCAACATAAACAAAATCTAATTTAGGCGTTTATACTTTTATTTTGTACGAATGAGTTCAAAATTATAAATTATAATTGGATCCTTTTTACTGGTTTCCTTTTAACTGACATATTATTTTTGAAAAGCTTTATTAAATATCAAAACAACTTTAGAGAGAAAATTTTAGAATGAGTAAATGAAAAAAAATTGATAAATAGGAAGTGAATATACATATAATAGGAAGGATGAGAAACGCTGCTTCAGAGTGAAGGAAATGGATTGTGTTTTGAATCGAAAGGATCTGCCCATTATTTGTTTAATTTTAATTCATGTTAATATTCCATGTGAGAGCTAAGCATAAAGATAAAGTATTCATTTACGCATTAATAGGATGTATATTTTATATCAAAGTATAAATAGATATTCAAATAAACAATTTGTTTAGTACATTTGTTTTAACACAAACTAAAAGATGAAAATTTAAAAACATTATTATATTTGATAGCTTATTTTTTTAATAATAAAGTATTAATTGTTAGTGTGGCTGACTTATATTACATAACATAAAGCAAATTTTAATACGATTTTTCTAAATTTGTAAATCTGTTTTATTTTTAAAATAATTGTTGTTAAATGAAAATTCACATATTTTATGACGTAATTTTATTATTATATTTACTAGCTGTCATTAAATTATATGGAGAGTTATACATACTCATATCATTTAATATATTCATCTGTCATGAATGATATAAACAATAATCATAAGTATAAATATATTTAAAGTGTTTGCCACTTTATTTCTGAGAATACCTATTTATGTTCGATTAATGTTAAATTTTAATTGTTGATTGTAATTCATAATTCTATATTATGTGTTATAGTACAATTTGCATAATATCATGGAAAATTAATAAAGTTTTATACTAGTTTTAATTATTTAAATGAATTATTTCATATTTTAAATGCATTTCAATTGTAATTGAGAATTTCATCTCCAACTACGTTAAATGACTTATACGCATTTTTAGAAACACTTGATTAATATTTGAATCAGATTTATTGATCTAAATATATGTCAGTTATTTAATGATTAATAATTAAATACATATTAATCGATAATTATTATTCTGGTGTATTTTTAGTGTATATTTAGTCAGTTTATTTAAATTGCACAAAGTATGCATAGTTGAGATAATATTACTGAAAAGTAGTATGCTAGATATACATAGTATTATTTTAAAATATAATAAGGAAATTTATATAATTTATTACAATGAATAATGTTTACAGATAATTATATACTCAAGATAGTTTTATTATATAAGGTGTCAGAAACATATATCCATAATTTGTCAAGTAATTTTATACTGTCAATAATATACCTGTCTAATAGTCTTATCTGTCAATTCAAGACATCATGAAGACTATAACGATAACATTTTTGGAAATTCTGGCAGTGAATTAGTTTTTTTATAACTATTTCGTTAATTAGATGTATAGTGAATTTCAGAAAGCTAGAAATGAACTTCCAACTCTCGTAAAGTAGCTGTTTATCTTTTGTTCTGAGTGTGACGCTAGGTAGGTGTGTTTCAGTTGAATACTATTCGGGATTATAAAAAGGTCGAAACAGTGCTGTGCTGTTCTCTCCGTTCTGGTAGTATACGTTTGTAGTATGCAATCCTTTCTTCTCCTACTTTCAGAGCCTCCGAGAAGAATGCTTGCACCTCACCTCTCGCGTCCATCTTCTGGAACAAGTCTTGTGCTCATCGGCCGGTCACAATGGTCCTCTGAGAGTCTTCCAACCTCCTACTAGTACAGCCGGGGTCGGTCCAATGGGAGCGGTTAGTCCGCGTTATCTGATTGGTGGGCCGCTGGGGGCCGCTGGGAACCAATCACAGAACATCTCTCCTGGGGGTATTTCTCCGGGGGGAAACTCGGTGCGTTCAACTTGTTATGGAGGGAGGGTAGAAACACTTTTTGATATACCAAAATGAATAGATCTTGTATTTCACTATTAAACAGCCTATAGTAGCTAATCCTTTTCAACTGCTTTTAACAGCCTATCAAATTGTGAATTTTTGATTCGAGCAATTCGTGAAAATTCTTTTCACGAATTTCAATTCTCAATTGACGGCAGGAATATATTGGGCCAAAATTTCATGTAATTAATAATTTTCCAATGTTTTTCTCAATAAACAATAAATAATTATTGACTATGTACAGATTTTCGATTTACGAATTTATGAAAACATTAAAAAATGAAAAAAAAACTTAAGTACAGTCTAAATTGTACTTTTTAGGCCGGTACAATTGCATAGGAAGCTCTAAATATACCCAGCCTCATAATTTAACTTACTGTTTCCTTTGGTGATTAGTTCGCTGGGGGACCCCCCCAACATCTCTCCCCTGGGGGTCACATGGCGCCCCTACAGCTACGCACGGACATGTCGCCACCTGTAGCTGCAGCGATTCGCTCCTCGTCAGCGGCTCTGCATCACTTGATTGGTCAGTCAACAATGGCTGCGTCCAATAAGAGGATGGGAGGACAGCAGCCGAAGAATGATCGCAGTCGGTTCTTTGTCAATGCGAGGGTAACAGCTTTTGTTATTAGTGAATAAAAACATTAAGAAATAGTACATTGCTTTCTAATAATCACCAAATAATAATAGAGTAGTGATGTTTAAAACATAATGTGTTTCATTGATATTATTTTGAATAAAATATTGTATTAGCAAAATATGCTACTAGAAAATATTTAAGTAATATTTCATGTTATTTTTAATTCTTTAATTAATTTGTTTTATTTTCTTCAGATGAATATTAACTCCAGCTCCTCTAAAACGTCTTCATCACTGATTTCTTCTCATGTTGAAAGTGATGCTGGGGATGAGGGCAATGTCTTTCTCTCTTCCGATTCTGATGAGGTAATAATTATATGTCGCTATGATACTTCGCTAAAGCGTAGTATGATAATGGTATCGATATTTGGAAATAACGTATACTAAAATTGAGCTTTAATAACTTGTGCATAACTTTAAATAACGATTTACCTCTACCTACTTCTTGTTCCATATTTCTGCAGGCCTACACCACAGAACAATGCCGTCCCTCACTGAGTGAGCCGCCATCTTGGCTCGCATGCAAACTCTCCACCAATTCCTCTCTCTCGTCATTTACAAGTGCCCAGCCAACTCAAATCACCCCGCCATCGTCTCTACCTCCCTCCAGATCCGCGGACAAGCCCTCAGGAGTCTCAACATCAACATCAATAACAAAAACAACCTCAAAAAGCTCACCAACAAACGGGAAAATATGTGTTGGCCTTCAATCTCAACTCCATCTCCCCTCGCCAACCAATGAACTATTGCTCGCACGAGACTCTTTCACGGAGCATTACCTGGACGACGAAGCGGATCCCTCAGCCCTGAGAATCACATCGGAGGAGAAGGGAAGTTGCGAGGCTAATACGCGCGTTGCCAAGGGTGACCAATTGCGTTCGCTCACAACAACGCCCACCCCTACGTCTCCCATGTCAGCCTCGACGCCTCCCAGTGGACCAGACAGAAGTAATGTGGTCCTCGGGTCACGAACGCTGCCCTTGCTCCGTCGAAAATCCACCCCGATGTTACAGAGGACTTCACCGCTTCTTGTCCAATCGGAAACAGCCACCAATAAGACCGAGGCAGAAGCTGCAGTGAATCATTCACGATCGGTGAGCAAGGATGACGGTTATTCGTCAATGTCCTGTTGCGAGGGTGTTGCGGCGACAATAACAACCAATCAAATCACGCAGAAAGCCACCGATGAAAAAGTCGATAGCAAAGTGGAGTCAAGATTGCAGGCAACCGGTCAAAATGGAGAAAGTACGGAAGCTGCCAGTATTTCTGATGTGACTGAAGATCCAGTTATCTCAGCTGATTATGAGTAAGTTGAACTACTTAATATCCATTTAGCTGTCTTGCATGTGCGAACCCCGATTTTGATAAGCTTACAGATAATTTGTCATTTTGCTCAATTTGTAACACCGTCAGATTTATAAGTCTACTTTGGCTTTATTCGTTGCTATAATATAAAGTTTGCTCTGTCTAAAATGTTTAAAGTATGAATTATTTCTTTGTAGAAAAACACAATTCTTGTAATATACATATATATATATCATAATTATTTACTCGCTAATATTATATTTCAAGTCAAATATGCCCGTTGCTATTCAAGCAGAGACGGCTATCATTATATATGATTCTTGCATGAGATAAGAGAAAAATCGGTAGCTATTTCAAAAGTTACCTCATTTTGAAATTTCTTTAAAACAAAGCCAAGGATAAAAATATTTAAATTTCTATTTAATTAATTATTATTGTAAATTAAAACATGAGCAGAAATAAAAATGAGCTTCCTTGCAATTTTTATTTAAAAACTTTAATTTTCTAAATAAGAAAAACACCCGCTTTTGTATAATTAAGTTAATTTTAAAACCCTACTTGTCATAATAATGATAATACGGTATTTAATGTTTCAACATTCACATTTAAGTATGCTTAAATCAAAACAAATCAGTGTTTTAATAAAAAAATAAATACTTAAATATTGATTAGCGGTAATTGATAAGTTTTGCATAATATAATTTGTCTTATTAATTGTTAGTCTATATAGCTATGGTTAAATTCTTTTCTACAATCGGAACATACGCATATCGGTAGATCTCCATCGACTTGACATTCAGATACATATTATACTCCGGAAGAACATAAATCAGACAATCAGAAACATTGTAGCAAATTACAATGTCGAGAAGACATATTAATATCCAAATCGTCACAACGCACGTATCAATATTTCGGTCGCTATAGGTAACCTGACCTCAGATCACCTTTTAGAATATTTTGTTCAGTTCGCTTGTCTGCATTTTATCAAAGACCGCAATATATTATGTAAACTACGAAACATGTGTATTAATACAACACTTTTTAAATTAATACTTGTATGACTATTTTTATTGTAAGCATCAATATATAATGCATAGTATGACGTCCGTATGTTCCCATGATATAGAAATTAACTCAAGCTTTACGTAAAATAGAAAGTGTATATTTCAAATGACTAATCTCAGTAGCTATAGCAACCGATGACCTTGAACTATTTGAATCAACTACATCTAGAGACCATAATGAGCTAACGGGAGTGTTGCAGCTATGTTGTCTTGGCAATTCAAAAGTGTCAATGTTATTGGTTGCTTTGTCACGAAACGTATCGAATTCAAAATTCTGCTATTTACTCATCGAGCCATTCACAAAAATGCTCCTATGTAGGTACACTTAAAATCTTGTTACGATAAACTACACTGGTCTTAATACTAAAGAGTCAAGTGCCATCACTTTGTCATATCATCTACCTCGGACTAAACGTGATGGTTGTCGCCCCTTTTCAGTAGCTGCACCTAAAGCTTGGAACACTCTCCCTTTTGTAATCAGAAAGATTCAGGACTATGGTGAATTTAAATACAAATTTAAAACCCATTTATTCTTATGAGTTTGGTTCATTGGTTTTATACATGATTTATACATTTCGTTTCTAATGATGTTTGCTGTAGGTATTTCAACTATGTTCCACTTGGATTTGTAGAGCTGCAGACATTATATTTTGCATGCGATTGTGGATAAATAACTCTTCTAATTAATTATTAATTTCAGAACTTCACCGACGACGAATTCTGAGACTTGTGCCAGAATAGAACATGACTTCAAAGACAATGTGTCACAAATTGGCTGTGCAAATGGAACCGTCAACTGTGGAGAATCAACCTCTACTAAGTTACCCAACGGTGTGAATGTTGACAAGGTAAGTGCCTTTGAAATAACAAAAAGTGTATTGCTTTAAAGTTTAATGAAGTAGTAAATAAAATCTCTCTGAAGAGAAGAATTCTTTTAAAAGAAAGGTCACCGAGTTAGAATGACAAGAGTTGTCACAAATAATTAAACTGAAGATGACCTGTTTTATTCATTATTCCACTCTTAAAATTAACAAATTTTGTAATAGTATTATAAAAGTCTGATAATTAATATTGTTTACTTATGTTATATTTGTATTTTGTCTCTTTGAATAACGAACAATTTACGCGAGTAAGTAATATTAGTTGACTGAATCAAGTCAAAGTGGCATGGCGGGCAACAAGTTGTTTCTGTTAAAAATTGGGGCACCATAACAAAAATAATCCATTAATCCTACGTAATGTATTATTGGTGGCAGGTCAAATATTATTGGTCTTATGTGAATGGTCGACTCTCAATTTCCAGTAAAACTCGAAAGGCAGAAAGTCCATATTATCAATTCTAAATCGTTGTTATTATTGTAAAAATAGATTAGTTTTCAACGCAGAGAGAAAAACCAATTGAGGCACATATAGGCAAATTAGATAGATATTGATAGATGTGACTTACTCCGTTATTAAAAATAATAATGAAGAGTAAATGCGTTAAACGCCTTATCGGTATATATATAAATCTTAACTCGCTAGTATACGCCTATTTGTGGCCCATAGGCGACTAATTAATCGATAATTAGCTCAATCCTGCAGTGCAAATCAGTTTGGGTTCTTGCTACCTTTGGGCGCAACTCGCTACCTTGGGGTTTGAAGGCAGGAGTGCTACCCACTTGGCTCCCATTCCCCTTAAAACTTTAACTGTAATATTGCATTCTTATACCGCTAAGTATACATATTATGTATGCCTATGTAAATATTGTAATATTCTTTTCGAAGAGGGAATAAAACCAGTATTAAATATTTACAATTGCAATGCATTATTCCAAACTCTTCCAGGCAGCCGCCGCCACATCGACTAGCAAACAGCGAAAATCGCCTCCGAAAATCAGTCACGAATCCTCATCAAGTGCTGACTCCAATTCGACCTCTAGCACAGTCAGCAGTCGCCTCGCCAGTCCCTCAATCAAGGCCGCGTCCCCTGGCCCTGCAGGCCCATCCGGCCCCTCTTCCAGTCAAAAGACTTCGGCCTCTCCCCTCTCCTCCTCTGGCAACAGTGCAAGCAGCACCAAACGATTCACCAGACGTCGATCTACAAGCTGCGCACCAAAACTCCCCGCCACTACCGCCTCGTCACCGACACCAGTGAAACCCTCATCCCCCGCTCTGGGGCAGCTATCGCGCCTCCGACACCCCAAAATGGTTTCTCTCACCTCTTCTCCCTCCCCTGCACCCGCTACGTCTTCCTCGACCTCCGGTGCCGGTTCCCCAAATTCAGCCTCGCCCCCGAGAACTCCCACAAGGCGACTGGGAACTGCGTCTTCTTCTACCGCAACATCCACCAACGGAAGCCGCGGTGGGAATCAGTTTCGGCTCGAGTTCCAACGGCTGCGCTATCCGCACATGACATCTTTCGCGACTGCTTCTGCTTCCTCGTTTTCTTCCCCTGCCGTAGTCAGTAGTCTCCCGTCATTAGCAGCCTCGGCTGTAGCCAGCTTTCCCGTATATACAGACCCCGATTTTGAGCAGCAAACCGACAATGACATAGCGGCCGAGTTGTTCGATATGCAAGTCTGCTCCGTGGTCGAGTCCCAGGAACAGTTATGTAGGCGGATCCTTCAGGCCAATTATGACTAATTTTGTTTGCCAGGAAAGCTGCAGTTACTCATATATGTAGAAGTAGAAACACCTACCTGTTACATTATTTGTACTACATTTCATTGTGACTTTTCGTATCGTTCTGTTAACTTGTATGTTATAAGCAGTACAGGAACAGCTGGACAGCGCTGTTTCAACATTCTTTGAAATCCCCAGTTAGTTGGCCAAGCCACTCGGACTGTTGTTAAATGTAAGAATACGTACGAACGTGTATAATAATACAGAGAACTTACCATTATAATTAATATAAATATATAATTTTGATTATTAGTTCAGTGGCTAGTTTCTACGACATCTAAATTATATAATTAAAGCTTTGGACATAAAGTGAAAACATGTACTTCAAACAGCTTTATGCCGGTTACTAAGCAACCGATGACTCAGAACCTTTGACACTTCCTAGAGGCTATTGGAGCTGTTGTACTCGTTTCGTCATATCCCTTATAGCAACAGAATAATATTCTCCCAAATATTGTCCATTTTAAAAGGCCCAATTTAAATCAAATTAATTCGCTTCTCATTGCTAAGAAGAGAGAAGTAACAAAAACGGCCACAACTCTTTCAGCAACTCTGGGCTATATTCCAAAGTTTCAAGGTAGTTGTTTGCTTAGCTACCGAGGTATAGTCGATTGAATGAAGGTGTATACTACTTTCTATTCTTTCTGTAAAGCTTTCAGTATCATCGGACATTTTGGACATAATGTACATATTTAGCTTATAAAGCTTTTGGGTATCTATATCTTAAGTAAAAACAATTGTAGCGATTAAAGAACCGATACTTATATACCCCGATTTTTGTCTGACATTAATACACATATATTCTCGCAAAATGTGTTGATGTCTACATTCTTATTTTGATTATTGAAGGTATACGAAAAGTAACTCGTGTGAAACTATAATTAGCTTCTATCATGAAATCTGTACAAACCTTTACAATAATAGATATATAAATCTAAATATATAAAGTATATTTGCATGCATGCATAATATTATACACATACAGATAGTTTTGAATTACCTTACGCGTCGTTAATTTGTTTCATTGCACTGTTAGATATTCACTATATATATACATTATATATTATATTTCTTCCCATTATTTACTTAAAATTTGCCATTTTTATATCGCATTGAATGTAATATTGAAATTATATTTAGAATTTAAATGCAGTGTATGTAACATATATCAAATAATATCTTTTAGATACATAGATATTTATATTTCCGAGTTAATGTAGTTTTTTGTACTATTTTAATTTAATTTCAAAATAGTAAAAGTTCTTTTCTACATACAATATATTTATTCTATAGTGGTTCCTATTTTGTATATTATAACTTTATTAGTATAAAATTGTAATAATTTTTTCACATAAATACCATAAAAAGCGTTTTAAATAATTCATTAAACAATTTGTATTCTTCTTATTCCTCTTTGCTTCTCTCTTAAGAATGAAAATATGACATAAATCTTAAATTATGAGAAATATCTTATCCATAGATCTTGAATAATTCAATCAACTATACATAGATGCACACAAGTAAATTACCACCCTTTTATCAATACCTTGTCTTGCGAGGAATTTAAATATTGATTTCCTCGTAAAACTATTGTAAAGCATCGGAGAAAATCTGATAAAATGGCGGAGCTAGAAACCCCAATTTTTTATATTAAATTGTCTTAGATTGTTGATCTGGTTTATTTAAACTATATTCAGATCTATGAAATATTTATATCTATAAAATTTTTAAATTCATTTTAAATATTGTGAATTGTTCATTTAAAGTATTGTTAGAAATATATTTATAGTACATTATACATTAAAGAACTGGTATAATTAATATTAGAAACTGCAACAGCATAATTATATTATAAAGGAGTTTCTTAAAGAACAAAATTGAGTGATAATTAGATAACTTGTCAGATAATGACTTGTAAATATTGGGTATGAAAACAGCCGTCTGTTTATATATATTAAGTTATAACACAAAGCATGTAGTCCACATACAAAAGGTTACATTTTGTCGAACCACGTACAACTTTAGTAGGTATATCATATTTAGCAACTTGTTATAAAGACAACCACACACATTTATTAGTACAACGACTACATTCGAAAATACGTTTTCTATGACAAGTTGACGTTTAACTTCTGCAGAAAAGAAATGCGTAATAATTTTATCAGCTGTTGGTAGGGCTATTAATGGGGCCAAGAATAAACGCAGAATCCCCCCAGACAGACACTGACTTATAATACGTTACATAAAAATAAGTTACATAGACTTGTTTCAGAATTATAAATGACTAACTGCATACATAGGCAAAGCTTCGTCTTCAAACTTGGACTGTTTGTTTGAAATATTCCGACATGAAATAGGTTGATTGCTAGCTAATACATGCCTCATAATATTTGAGACGAAATCTGAATTAGCGAATCAGCAGAGAGCAATCTTACAATTGGGCAGACAACCAGGATAATCCAAGTGCGTCGCTGTGCGCATTTGATGTAGTAATATGTTCTTGTAGTAGATACCGACTTGTTTTATTAAAGTATTTTCTGTGACTCAAGGTAACGCTGGTACGATACATGCTACATTCACGTTGTTAGGCAAATTAAGTAGCCTTAGCAGCATAAAGCTGGCGACCTTAGCGCACCATGCTCACCGAAACGATCTACAGCACCCTTAATCGCTCTATTTCCACCTCTACGACGACTTTTGGGAGGAAACCACGATGGCATCTGCTCCATTTAGTGACCTTAGCCTCAATTGGTGGGCTCATGTTTCTCCTCGGCTTTGCTGTCAGCTCGCATCGCTTTCCCCGATCTCACTCAACTGTTCCTGTGGCAATGCGGATTTCAGGAGCAACCCAAAACCGGCCGATTGAGCAGCCCACTTCTGAGGCTGAGCTAATCGCGCAAGACCAAAAACGGAAGATCATCATCGGCTTGAAGAAAATGCAATATCTGCTCTTAAAAACGGGCGCCATCTTGAAGAAAATTGTTATCCGATCACTTGGGGCTTCTCGATCTACGAATTATACGCCAACGATAATTCCAACAACTCCTTCGACTTCTTTATTGTCCTCTTCGTTGAAGGATCCATCGGCAGCAGCCAGAAAAGGTTGGTTGTGGCCTTTCTTTGTTAATCAATAGACCAGCGAGGATTCCGTCAAAAGTCTTCGTTTTAATAGGACTATTAAGACTATTTACTATAAAGATATGGAGTGCCGAAAATCTACATAATGATAATAAGATTGCTTTTTGTATATAGGCTTAGATAGAATATGAGAAAAAACTGCTAAAATAACTCACAATTTTTTATAACAATTGCAGGCAGATTGAAATCGAGTATTAACAATTGAAAGCTAAAGTAGGGTGAAACATAACATCTGTAATAAATTCGTGGCACAGAAAAAATTTAAATAATGGAGATTAAATTTAAGCGATTTTTTTTATATTTACTGAAATTAAATAATAATTTACTGATTTACACTAATAACAGTCATTAATAATTATTAATAAAATATGATTTTTTAGACCTATAATATAGCCTTTTTGCATAAAAACCAAAGTCTTTCCAGCTTAAAGATACCTATAATATGTCTAATAAATCATATCGCGATTTTTAAAAATATGTTTCAGCGCAAAACCACTCCATTAATTACATCCATCTATTATAATTAATAATCTGAATAAATCAATCGCGCATAAATGTTTGACATGTAGTAGTTTTCACTCAAATTGCATTGATCATAATTTCCGTTACAATATTACGTAGTAAGTGGCTAATTCATAAATACAGTCGAAAAATATCAACCCAGCTCTCAAAATCAACCTATTTACTTACCTCAGCCATTGTTCCAACGAGTACGTTGTTCCGGGTGTCTGTTGAGTTTGTACCCATCAATGCGTAATATCTGTACGACGTTGTATTATGATGTGCGTTTGTGAAGAGAGGTCTAGGATTAAGGAGTTCCAGAGGAAAAGGATGATCAATATTGTTTGAGTGTAAGGTACAGCATGCTCTATCTAATCTATGGCGGGTTGTGAAGAGAGGTCTGGGATTAAGGAGTCCCAGAGGAAAAGAATCAGAAGTGGAATACCAGGTAAATTGGAACAATGTGCTTAAAATGTTTAGTTAAATAATTGACAGGGCTTCAAATGGTGATAGATATACCTAGCGGACTATTGTATTATCAACAAAATATATTGTTTCAATATTTTCTTAAATTTGTGTCTCTGTTGCATCATGCTACTTGGGCATAATTAAACAATTAATAATATTTGGTGGGTGAAAGCCAAGACTGGAATTCTAACGCTTGATTGGATAACATATCCATTATTATTTTCCCGAATAGTTCTCTACATAGTTCGTTAACACAGGCGAATGAGATTCTTGTGAACTTTTCAAAAATATTGAATACACCCTACAACTTGTCAACCAATTATTGTGGTTTATTATAGTTTGAAGTGGAAATTATTACGATTGGAAATTAATTCTCTTCTAACGTCTCATTGGCCAGTTTACAGCATTCTCATTGGATGATAGTTCACGCAGGATTACAGTTTACTCCTGCGTGTAGTGTATTATGCAGTCTTTGGTCCGATTGTTGTTTCTAAGGACTTTGACTGGAACATATATATGCTTCCTATATTTTATACCTGTCGGTCCAAATACAGTACCTACGTGCCAGAAACTTGGACCCAATAAAATACGTCGTAATATTGATTTATTGATAAATAACATTTCCACCTCCAATTATAATCCTTCCATGATCCGTATCGTTATGTCGAGTAGTGAACATTTTACCAACATCCTGTTTTCTATGTGAGTCGATCTTCATATAGATACATTTATATTAAAATCGAGTGCCTGGAAATACTTTTGATTGATTTAATTCATTAATATTCCGAAAAATTTGCCAACAAATATTTTCTTAACAAGACGGTAGACTTTCCATTTGCAATAAAATCTGTAGGGCTAAAAATCAATATAATCAATAATTCTCTTTTTTATCCAATGATAATGAATAAAAATTAATTGATTTTACAATAATTACTAGAGCCTACAATTGCATTAATTATTTGGATAGCTTTACAGATTTTATTGAAAATTGAGAGAAGAAATTGTAATTTTAGAAGAATATTTCATGGATTCCTCGTAACATTCTAGTTTTTAATTTTTGAGAACATCAATCTAATACATATTCTTGTCTAAGATGCATCATATATATAAATACAGGACATCTCTGTAGTTCTTACAATTCTAACATTTGCATTTCTATTTAAGTGCAGATAGATACCCATGCCTGATATGTCATGTTTCCGTCTTAATTGCATATACCTAACAACTATCAGCCAAAATAAGAATCTACGCTGTCGAGTCCATAAACGCTGGATCTTTGGAGGTGCATCTCATCCCATCTCTGGAAAACAGTAGCACGGCCCAAAAGCTCTGTCGCACACGTCACATGCCCCAGTTGACCCTCGCACCGGTTGGGGAACTCTTCAGCGAAATAACTGCCTTTGCTAATTCCCTCGAGAGTAAGTACCTCTATGGAACATAGGCATTAGGAACATTAATAGATGGGCCCTATGATGGTGCTACTTAGCAGTGTTTTAATATAATGTTTAAAATACACAACTTAATATGCAGTCAAATTGCAGTAATCTGAGGGTGTATTAGAGTATTTCATTGTGTCAGTTTCATCAAAATATATCTTATAATATACACTAACCCAGCTAAAAACAGGTTGGTTGATGAACAAATTTCATTTATTGGAGCACTTTTTCACTGCATACCACCACTTATCAAATTGCACAATTTAATACTGCATGTTAACTTGTTTCTTACGATTATTCTGAATTCTATAGGAAATATTGATATATACTTAGAGAATAGTATTAGTTATTCACTGTTTATTTTTAAATACAATCTTTATTTAAAAATATATTTTCGGTATATATGTATAAACTTTGAACATATAACTAACCGTATTTAATATAATCACAATTTAACATAATCATTTAAAAAATATTATGACTGTATATACCTAAATTCTTTGTAAATATTTTAAATATATATAGCATATAAGAATAAATAGAGAATAAATGTGACTCATGTATATCAATAGTCATGAAGAATAATTAGTGAAAGATTTAATTATCGAATTTGATATCTGTACGAGTCAAATTTGAATTCTGAATGTTACATTTGATTTTCTTATTTCCAAATTTGCTGTCCAAAATCTTGATTTCTAATTTAAAGTAAATATGTCGCATTTGATCTCTTTATTTACACATTTGCTGTCCACATAAATTGTGAATTCATATTTGATGTAGTTACCTATGTCAGAGTTTATCTGTTGTTCGTTTAAATTTAGTTTGGAAAACCGAATAGTACATTAATTATGTCGCGTTAAACATTTTTATTCAATTGTGAAAATTGTTTAAATATTTAGTAAACAATATCTAAAATAGTATCTATTTATCTTTTGACTGAGGAAATTTTTATTTTAAAATTGATCGTGATTTATGATCAATGCGCACAGAAAAGTATGCGAAATAATAGAGTTGACATAGAAATTACTGCAATAAATTGTCATATTTTATGGTATTATAAAAATGATCATGTTTCAATAAATATACAATGCCCACAAAGATCAAGATGGTTTTGAAAACCTCACGCTGGCATATTTAAACGAAAGCCGGATTTTATAAAAGTCTTAAATTATACATTTATTGAATATCAATTAGCATTTAATCCCATGGTTAAACACCATCTATTTATAGGTTACACAGTAAGAGATATAGAACAAATATATTCCATATTATTCCGCCTTTAATGTTCAGCTGTTTCATTACGTACTTAATTCATATATGTAATGGTAAAATATTTGTCCATGGCTGAAACTAAGGCAATTTCAAAGATTAACATACCTCTGGTATCTCTTATTGCAGAGCAAATGATCAAGGATGGTGTCAAGCGTGAGACCCGTTTTATCGTGGGGAACGACACCCAATACAGGCGATTCCACCAAAACTTCCTGAACTACTGGAACTTGCGTGGTCTTAACGTCCGACTGCTCCTATCGCGAAACACCATTAAGGAGTTGAATCAGATGAAGGCCAGGTTTCCCAACCATCGAGCGCATTCCTGTCTCATTCTGAGAGGAGGGAAGTTCCATCAAACTAGTTTGGAGTGCCGGGAAAGCCACCAAGTGCTCTGTGTCTACCAGAAAATACGCCCCAAACATCCGGCTCCTGTAAATGAACATGCTTCTTCTAAAACTGGTCGAGGTAAAACTGCCCGGCGAAGTTATAAATTGTAAATAGCCGTGCGTGGTAGGCTTACAATTTTTCGTGCAATATTTTCACACAAAAGATAGAAATATAAAGTTCAAGGACTTTGTGAAAACAATTTTTAATAAGATGGTCACATCGGAATTTACGTAGAAATCTGTAGAGCCGAAACAAAAACCATAGAAACAGTAATTTTAGAGACCACTGTATATTATGCAATGCAAGCGAGTTAAGTGTAATCTAGAGGTCTAACTATCGTCCAATCAGAATGCAGTATAAGCTGACCAATGAAAGATAGAGGGGAGTCAATTCTCCTATCGATAAATGATCCACTTAAAACTATACATTAGTTGTAAAAGTTTTAACTTTTATGTTTTTCTTTTAAAAATCTATCAAAATATATATACCTACATATTTAAAGAGATTACAAAATTCTCTTTTTAACGCAAAAAGATTATTTGAAAGAGATAACAGTTTCAGGATTTAGAACAATTGCTTGCAAATTACTTATTTTTGCATGTCATTTCACATTGCGAAAACTACATTTTTTATCTGACCCACCAATTAAAAACTATTTAATATTCTGAAATAACTTTAAATTTACTCCTTAGCTTTATCTAAATTCTACCTCTGAACCAAAGTTGGTTTCCATAGATACAAGATAGGTTTAAAATATTGTTTTTTCATGGAACATGCCTCCGCCTCCTTTCTCTCTTCTAAAGTCCTTGTATTATTCCAAATCTGAAAGCACATTTCGAGAGGCGCGTGCTCTGTTTAGTTGTTGTAGTAAAAGTCTAGTTGCAAAATCCATGTTGGGCCCGACTAAAAGATTCGACCGTTTTGTTGGAAGAATGTTTTACTGAGACCGGCCTCGACCAGTGATTAAATGGGGCTATGTCTATTACTAGAACTTGGCTTGATTAAAGGTTAGCTTAGCCTTGTACAGCGTATTAATTTTGTTTTAAAAATGACAATAGAGAGGCCCTGCTCCGCAGTTTTATAAGGGATAAGAATTCACAAACTTTCGTCGTAGATTCATCCGTTCATCAGGCTAAAGCTTAAACCTAAAAAATTTAGATTTGCGCTTGGTTTAATTTTTATATACGGTAGTCCCGAAAATTTTGATGATTACGAGAAGAGTGGGCTTAAAATATTTGCCAAAAATATATAAAAGTTTATCTATAATAGAAATATCATTTGAAACTTCAATAACATTTTAAGATATCCAAGAAAATTTCTCAGCCTATAATTCCATTCGTTGGTTTAAATATTTAAATTTATAAAATAATGAATACGCTACATTTATCCCATTTCAGAAAAACACTATTTTTCACTGTTAAGTCCACCCTTTTTGGACATATTTAACCAGCAATTAACCGATTAGTGCACATTTAGATATTTCTTGACTTGCAATTTTGACTTTCAAATTTTGAAATCCAATATTATCAGGTCATGAAAGTTTGGAAAATAACTTGGATATCGAGTGACATGAGTGTTTAATTGATTCTTATATTTTCGACTAATGCATTGATCAATCCTTGTTCATAGTTAAACCATTTTATTGCACATATATTGATAATTTACGTGCAATTAATTTCGTGTTACTTACGCATATTATATGTTTACTGAAATAGACTTACTCATCTGTAGCACAACACTTCTAACGCGTAGATACAATTAATTCACATCCATTATATATTCATATATATGAAAAAGCTTATAACTCTCGTTGTATCGATTTATTAGCTTCGGAATTTAGTATGTGTCTTACTCATTAAATCAGTGATCCTCTTTCTCAAGGCTATGTTGCAATTTCCTTTAGAAAATGCAAATACTTTGGCTGTATTTTTATTTATTTATCTTTACAAAACAAAGAATTCAATAGATTCAACTAAAATAATGCAATATGATAAACTACTTAATAGCAACTCAAAACGAATTCCTTTCGTGTTATCAAAAATAATCGATGGATCGAGTTAACTTACCTTTATGCATCGTCCGACTTCTCTTTTACATTGTAAATGTATCTGCTCTCAGTATGAAGATTGGCCACATTCATAAACACCTTCACATACAAAGCTTTGTGCTATATATATTTGTGGTTCTTTTACTTGACAAGCTATACAAAACCACCAAAACAAAAACAAATTGAATTAGCAATTACATATTATGAAAAGATCTTGAATGGAACCTTTTCTTACATACCAAAAACTTGAAGATACTTAGAAATAAAAGCAATAAAAAAAGTATTAAATTAATTATGCTTCACATACACGATTTGCCCTTCTATACGTAGACATATTAGCTATATTATTATAAGGGTTGTTATTGTGCCTTATAACAGAACCTTACATTTGAACCGAGACAATACGTATGCACTCTTAAATTCCTTAATCGGTCTTTAGAAAATACAATTTCTCTCGACCAAAGTAAACTAGAATTTTACAAAATGTACCGTTTAAGTAGTTTTAGTCAATCAATAAATTGACAACATTATTGAGCGTTTTGTGCTGTTTTATAATGCACGGTTACATTTGTCAAACATTCACCTATATCATTGGAATATTCCATTTTTGTGTAAATATTCTATTAACTACAAACTTTGTTCTTCATAATTTTTTTCATCCTGTACCTAATACGGCATTTTTTCACATTTTAATTTCAATGATTTATTTATAATACAGTTTTCAATCTTATACATGTCTTTGTTGTTTTAATCATTTGTAAGAGCTCATTTACACTTTTAAATACTATAGATTGGTTCATTGTATTAAACAAGTTACGAAATAAACTCTATTTTTATACACCTTATTATAAGAAGGGCTCCAGTACATTCATTCATGATATTTGAGGGAGTTTCACTTTCTCTATTTCAAAATAATATATCTCATGGAGGTGTATAATCGTGAAACGATGTTTAGTAACTTTTGGCATCAAACTAATTGCCTTCCCCTAATTATGGATCATGTGATTGGTCCCAGAAAATGTTCTATGGCCTTAACAATATGTAAATTTGGTTAATTTATGTAATTTGACAGTCAGATTTTTTACATTTTGATCGAGATAATCCCTGTGTTCAAAACAATCGTTTCTTTATAATTAAATTTATTTCATTTCTTTCATTCATTTAAGCAATTTGAATTTATTCTGTAAGCTATTTCGATAGAAATTTCCAATTTATTTCTTACAATTCAAAATTGAATTTAAAATAGATATGTAAAAATGTTTTTATTTGAGATTTATAACAAATTTTGATTTCTTAGAAATTAGAAACTTCTGAAAACTCTTACGAATCTTGCAATGTTTGTTTGAAATCAAATAAAAGAAAAGTATTCTACATAAATATGTTCTCGAAAAATATTTATTATAATATCGTTTAAAATATACTTAAATGTTTTCATTACAAAATAAAAAATATATGCATAACAGAAATCGTTTAAGTATTGTGAAACTATTTATATAATACGTTAAACATTGAAGAAAATAAAGTGTATTGGCATTATTCACGCTTTTCGTGAGAATTATTAGATAAAATACTATTCTGACTATTTACAAAGTTTAAAAATCAATCGAAGGAGCGAAATCCGATACTGAAGATATTGCTAAATTCATTAAATAGGTGCATGAAAGAATATTCATAAAAGAATATGCATGAAGGAATATGCAAGAAGGAATATGCATGAAGGAATATGCATGAAGGAATATGCATGAAGGAGTATGCATGAAGGAGTATGCATGAAGGAATATGCATGAAGGAGTATGCATGAAGGAGTATGCATGAAGAAGTATGCATGAAGGAATATGCATGAAAGAAATAAGCAAGAAGGAATATGCATGAAGAAATATGCATGAAGGAATATGCAAGAAAGAATATGCATGAAGGAATATGCATGAAGGAGTATGCATGAAGAAGTATGCATGAAGGAGTATGCATGAAGGAATACGCATGAAGGAGTATGCATGAAGGAATATGCATGAAGGAGTATGCATGAAGGAGTATGCATGAAGGAATATGCATGAAGGAGTATGCAT
>JAYRBW010094570.1:5251-20679 GCA_036023295.1 Invenusta paracnida
TTGTATTGTGCTTTTTTAACTTTTTATTTCCATAAATAAAGCAAAAGAAGAAATATTGTTTTCTTTAAATATGATAAGGCCAAACAGGAGTACCCCATCACAAATAACCTACCCATAGTGTGTATATTTATTAGCGTGCATATACATTTATTGATTTCAACTAACAAATATATAATTTTCATTTAAATCTTATAATATATAAATATAAATATTCTAACTTTTTTAAAGCCAACTCAAAATTTTATTAGTGAAATAATAGATAAAAATATGAAAACAATCATCAATAAGTTCAAATATATTTCATTGCGCAATGAGTTTCGAGACAATAAATATATATTCTAGAATAATAAATTGAACAAGAAAAACAGAAACACATACAAGGCGGATTAAGTAGCACGACAACTATATTTGTTTTATATTAATGATGTAATTAATTTAATTAAAGTGTAAAAGAAATGTTCCGTTTTACTTACATAATTTTATGACTGTTATACTCAATTATTAGTTTGTTGTAATCATCGTAAATTGTTAATTACATCGTATTAAAAAATATTTGGAGAAAAATAAATATATAGTAATTATGGATGCCAAAACAAGGAGAAATAATGAAAATACAGAATTAATAAAACCAAGTGTTATATAACATCTTTTATTTAATAACAGATATTTGTATTGATTTCAGGTTAAAACCACCACACATAAATATTCTTAAGACGATATGTTATTGTGACATTTTAAGAGTTTGAGTGTTGGTTACTTTTTTAGACATTTCCAGAAACAAATACAGGAATCGGTTTGAATTTATAGTATTTCCAATTGCTTGTGTTCTTATCTTGGTGTTCCTATAGGCGCATGATTACTTGTTTTCTAACCCAGTTATTAATTTGTTTCAACAAATAAAAACAAGAGGCCCAGAAGAGGAAAATTCATACATACCTGTTTCTTGGGTGCCGCCTTCGCTCGTTCTAGCGCTTTCCTGACCCGCTCCTCCTGATGGATGCGCTGCTGTTCCTTCTTGTCCTCCCTCATTTTCAAACGTCGCTTCTTCTCCTTCTCTTTTTGGGCGTGGTCCACCTTATCGAGGGGCATCAGCTCCATCGTCTCAAAGAGCTCTTCGATTCGGTTTTCGATGTTAGTCAACATTTGCAACGTTCTACGTAAAATGAGTATCAAAATTATGTGGGTTTCAAATAAAAGTGCATAAATATTCTACTACTTAGTTTTAAAATAGTAGCAGGTTTTAAAATAATTTATTTTTTGTATTTATCATTATATATAAAATAATTGTCATACTTTTTTGGGAAATTATTTAATATTGTTATTTTTGTGTTTTAAATAATTTCAAATTGTTATTTATTAAGAAAAATGAAAATATCGTGATTGATTTATGATTAAGGTCTAGTTTGTTCGGAATAACACAATATCAATTAAAGTAGCAATCATATTTTTTTGAGTTTCGAATTAATTTGTTTCCTGGTTATTTCTTTTAATTTGCAATTACTGCAAAAATATAATTAAAAAAATTAAGAACCAAAGATAGGAGATATGAGGTTTAATTAAAATGAGCATCTAAGGTAAACCCAATGAAATAACATTTCACTATACATTTCAGAAATGTGCATTATAATTAAACGTGTAAATTTATAGTAGGGATGTTGCTTTAGTAATAGACTCACCCCATAGCGGCCTCACTATCCGTGATACAAGAGCGGTAAACCTCTTCAACTTTCTTGTTGAGATCCTGGAGGATACGTTCCTGGTCTTCTGCTTCGTACTCGCCATAAGTAAACATTCTACAGTTGACATCACAAGGATACAAACAGTTAGTTAATCTCTCAGATAATATCATTGAACATAGATAAGACTTACTTGGACTTCAACTCAAGGTCCTTGGCTTTTTCGTCTTCAATTGCAATAGCCCGGTCCAACTTATCAATTTGATCCAGAAGAATTCTTGTTTCGTTGTCCCTGAATTTAATATTTAATCAAAAACTTTCGTATTAAAAATGAAATATAATAACATTTTAGATATATTGATCCTCATCCTTAAATTAAATTAATAAAATGTAAAAATGTTCATGTTCAAATCGAAATGTAACAAAATATATATATATAATTAACATTAGTATATAAAGTTAGTTTCGGTGTATAAAATAGTGAAAGGTGCAATCTTCATTCCAAAAATATCAAATACAAATGCTATTGATTGAAATCAGATATCGTAAAGTTATTCTGGACAGTTTTGAGATAAGCCTGATAATAATGATAAATAAATTGTATTGAGATTTAAAATGTTTTTAGCAATTACTTAATCTACATACTTAGTCATGTGCATGTGTTATGCATAACATTTTAGTTATTCAGCTTCTACTATTTAATTCATTTAAATTAATTCACTGTCCATAATAGCCCCACAGATGCGGCTATTATGAACAATTTTAATTTTTAGCAAACTGTTGGCATTTATTAGGTGGTTTCATTTTTTAAGTTTAGTCAAGAATTTAGTTACCAAAATGGTTTAGTAAACTTTATAGTTAACTTTAAAGTTAACTGGGCTCATTTTTATTAGTGCGAGATAACTTGGAAGTAAACTTTCAAGTTAACCAGTTGGTTAACCAGTTACGCCGGCCCGGATGTACAGATTCAAAATTTTCAGCTAGAACAGGCTATGTAAAATCTCGAATAATTGCATAGCTACTGTTAAAATTCAAATTATCGTTTTTTATTGGCTGTTGCGGTGCATGACGGGATTAAATAAATGCAAGCTAGTTTTGTATAGCGCGCAAATTTATATTGTTTCGGGCATGCGCGCATAGCTATAAGGACAACAATATGTCAGATTTCTGAAACGGTAACTAACTATTATAATACGTAACTACAGTGCCGTAACTAGCATGAGGCATTTGAGGCACATGCCTCCAATGCCCCACCTTCAGAATTATTTGGTATAATTTGAAAACATGGGTATTTAAAAAATACTAAATAAAATACCCTTTTCAAATGATGCCTCCACCCTTTGAAAGTCCTGGTTACGGCACTGATATATGTACAATTGGAAGTGTTAAACATTGATTTGTAAGAATGAGCGTAGTCTGCCTTACTGAAAAGCTGTATCTTTTACAACCGTTAACTAGCACTATTTTTGCATTCTTGAATAATTAAAATCTTCTAAGCAGTTTATTATTAAAGATATACACCGTGTGTATACACCGACTTTCATGTGATATTGAACAAAAACCCGACTTAAAATAAATAAATATACCACATTAGACAGCACCCACCTCTGGCAGCAGCACGTATAGAGGGGAGATCATCTCTCAGTTGGATAGCTTCGGGATAGCGCTGGAATACGGTTTCGGCAAGAACATTAAGAAAAGTGGACTTTCCATCGGCAGTTCTTGTGTTTTCCAGCTGTCAGGGAGAAACGTGCTGCTTTTAATAGAAAATCTGACCGTTTATTCGTTCTAAAACATAGTGTTTTTTGCGCACCATATATGTAATAATTATTTTATAACTCAATTGAAAAACTGTGATTGTTCCATAAACTGAAAATATGCAAAATGTTATTATAATTAAAAAGCAGAATAGATTAGGTTAATCCGAACATATTTATAGATATGTATGTGAAAGAAAAATAAATATTATTACAACATTCATATATTACGAACAAAAATAATTGCAACATCAATGGCCCCAGTTTGCTACTACATATTAGTGATTAATTTCACAAGACTGGAATACGCCTAGAATTTAAATCTGTAGTTATATTATTAACTTTGAGGTTATAAAGGGTTATAAAAGGTTATAAAAGGTTGTAACCTTTTAATGATCATACACAGAAATAGCTCACATACGTTAAAATACATATAAATTTAAAAAATGTATTTTTTCAACAATTTTACAACTATATGTATATACAAATTTTTACAAATTTACAGTCAAATACGCACGCACCTTATTCAATGAGGAGATTCTGATCGCTGTCGCCTCTCCAATTCGCACATGTCCTCGGTTGAGAAAGTTCCCCATGGCAAGAATGAGCTCCAAGATCCGTGACAGCTTCTTACTAAAACAGATCTCCCGACAAGCTGTTTTGACTGTTGTCAAAATCTGACGTAAGTCTTCAACTCGCTCTGAGAAACCAGACTTGAAGAGCATCGCTCGTAAACGTTGATCATAACCGGGAATTCGGGTCATCTAAAGTAGGTAGTTCCGTTCGTTGCATACAAGATCAAGGAAATGCTTAGTTTTGATAAAATATTTTGGGAGGTTTACAATATATGCAATATATACGTTCGATACCGCAAAACATACCGTGTATCCATGACGATCTGCAGGACTAAGAGCCTCGTAACTTCCGGTATATATGTTGTATCGTTCCGTCTAAAATATAGACATTAAAAAAATAAAAAACAGAGTCAAATAAAGTTTAAAATCATTGACGAACTAAACGTTTTATTGATGTCTTATAATTACTTGTAGAAGTACAATGATTGATACAAAAATAGTTATAAAATGCTGCATTTATTTTTCAAAAAGATAACATTTTAAATGGTTATTATGATATTATTATGATTAGTTACATTACTGCATATACTTTTTCATATATAATTATATGCACTTATCTTATTATGTTAAAAAATTGTTAACTTGATTTCCTAAATAACCAAACTTTGGGACAGCTTTCCCATATGATACTACTTTAAACATTTAAGTATGCACATGCCTGAGCTTTATTTTTATGTTTGTAAATGCACCGAAAAATGGATTATCATTTTTTGATACATTAAAGTATGAAGAATTAAAAATAATAAAAATTTAAAAATCGGTGAAATAAAAAAAAGTAAAATATATAAATAGATTTTAATTTTTTTTGTAATTTTGAATTGTCTACACTTTGTTGTATTCTGATGCACTTACAGACAAAGAGATCTATTTTGTTAGATTGTTTGTTTTTATCGTGAACGGGGGGGTATAATATATGTATGTAAGTTTGAGCCAGTTTGTATGCCAACTTACTTCTTCAGTATTGGGAGCATAGTTGAGAAACTGAGCGAGCATTTCTTGTGTGTAAATAGTTTCATTCATCTCAAATAGGGCAGTTTTCATCTCAACAGGGGACAGTTTCAGATGTGCCAATAGAATTGCTAAGTTTAAATATAAAAGTTTAAACATCATGTTTTAAAATTTTCTTATCTATGTGCAACTTAACAGTATAATTATTGCATAACCTTATAAAATATTATAATCTATAATACATAATACATAAAATGGATTATACTTACATATATTGTAAGCTTTCTTTTGATCAAGAATACATACTTTCTTTGTTTTGCTTTGTTCCGTAAATAAATTACCTATAAATAATATTAATAAATGTAAAAAATTGTGTAATACTCGCAGGTGTTATAAACAAAGCTAATATATTTGTCAAATATAAATTGAAATATATATTTGTAAATTTGAGACATGCAGTTGCCTGTATATATAGGTACAATTAAATACTATAAAACCTTTTGGCTTTGGTTTGGTGAAAGCAAACTGCTCGTCAAGTTCGAGGAAATTAACGATCTCATCCAAGGCTCGATCAGAGCTCATCTGCCCCCAGATGGTACCCTCCAGGTCCGTCACATTCAGTTTCTCCCAGTTGAGACGTTTGACATTCATCTGAAGAGCAGCAGCGTCCTTCTCAATCAGATGTAACGGGGCTGGCAACGGCGGATGCGCAGGCAGTGGTGGCGGGGGGATTATAGATTCTGTCATCGATCGTGAAGATTTGAAGAAGAGTGGATGCCGGCCATGAGGAATAATGTAAATATTACTGTTTAACTATTATTGTCTTAATATTCTATAAGTACATGAATTAGGTTTGCTCCACTTAACCGGATAATTATAGAGAAATAAAAGAGTATATTCTCGGATAAAATGTTTATTATAAGACTGCAGATTTTAGTTCGATGCGGGCAAACCATTAAAGAAAATTTTCAAACAACCAAAAGAAAGAATCATATGTCCACCGAATTGCACAACATGCCAGACTGCCGAAAAGAAGAACGTACCAATGCTCATCCAAGTTTCTCATATATGAAATTACCTGCAGCTATTGATAACATTGATACATTGGAGAGACAAAGTGTATGATCGGTCAGAGAGTTTGTGAACACATCAACGGCCCAGGTTTCAGCGCAGTCAAAGACCACTTCAAGTAACTAACCTTATTACTTTTTATATTATCAGTAGTGCCATTCATTACATAATCATTTTTATCCGGATAAATTACACTTGAGTCATATTTCTAAGAATTATAGCGTAATCGTAACACATTCGTTGCTTCGACATATTATCGACTTGTAAGCTGTAACCGTTTCACTTTTGCACTGAGGAAGCTACGAACGTAGTGAAACGTCTGCAGTCTTATAATAAACATTTTATCCTATAAGATATTCTTTTGTTTTTCTATTCTATAAGTATCACATGGTAAATGTTTATCAATATAAAACATTGTATTGTATCTATATTTACATATCTGGATAACAATGGTGTAATACGATTATCAATTACTTTAAATAAAATAAATGTAATACTAATTATTAACATTCATGTGTATTAATACAACACAATAAGTTATCTGATAAATACAATATTAGTATATATGTGGATTGAAATATATAATAATTTAATAAACATTGTCATTATTGATTTGTATATTATTTTATTATTTAAAGACATTCTATGGTAAAGCTATAAACATAGTGTAAAATCATATAAACTATATATGCTATAGATGCGATATATATGGGATCAATGGTATCAATGGTAATGAGATAGAAATATATATATGTATGTAATAATCTGGAGTCATACAAAGAAATGCTATGCCTTTATATTACTCCTGCATTAAAACTCCTGACTTTGAAATAAGCCATAAAATAATGAAAAATACTGATATTTTCAGTGTAACTGATAAAAGTTTCAATTAAATTTTTAAATAATTGGATACTATACTAATACTATACTAATTGGATATTAAAGTTAAATATCACCATCGTTCTCCTTCATCTAGTAGATACATATGTAAATTAAAATTATTTGAAGTTTATCTGCACATTTTTACGTATTTATGAACATATAATTTATACTTTGGTTGAACAGTAGTTGTTTCTAACGAAATTACACGAATTGTTGTAGATAGGCATAATTATAGGTGAAAATAAGGATTTGTTGCATATTTTGCTGGGAGCAACAATAGGAACTAACTATTAATAATAACGAATAATGTTCGGTATACTATCGGTCAAATTTTACAACATGCACACATTCGGTCGTAAATTATAACAGAAATGAAACATAATAAAGATTCCATTAAATTGCCTTGTCATTCAAGTTTTATTACATTTGCTTAATGTGTTTTTCATAGGATTTTGAAAAATAAATAAAATAGCTACAAAATACAATTCACATATTGTGTATAATTGATTTAAGGTTTTTCTAACTATTTATTAGAATTTGATTAGGTGGGTATACATTTATATTCATGACCATATACCTAAATTATTATGCTCATTCAAATATGTTATTAATCTTGAGGCTGAAGAATATACATATCAATAAGTATTGCCAGTTTTTAATGCACTATACGTACCTACATTAAATATTTTATTATGATTAACCATGAAAAATATTCTGTCATAATATTATTCAATGAAGCATATTTTAACCAACAACTACAAAATTGCCAAGCTAGTTGCAAAAATTGCCACTTAACTCTTAATTAATTTTCTATATATTTACCTTCAAGTTGATTAATAGCATTTGTAACATCTACTCCAGGAAGAGAATCTTCCTTTTCAACCGTGTCCACCACATCATCCAGCTCTTTGATAGCCTCCAAAGCGTCCGAGTCATACACAATACCGTTACTGCCATCGACCAGATCACCAGTCGACGAATCAGAAGTCTTGTTGTGCTTCAACCAATCAGCGGCGGCTTTGTTTCTAGCATCCTCGTGTTGTTCACCTTCGGCCTCTAATAGAAGCAGGCTTGCTCCCTTAGGTATCTGGCTCGGGTCAACTGGCTCACCATCCAATCGATAAATGATGTTCTCACTTGTTGATCTTGTCGCCAATGGTCGGGTTTTGTTGTCAAGGTGCAGTGCTGCTGAGTTTTCAGACTCTAGTTGATCGTTGATATCTTTATAGCTACCGTTGTCAGGGGCATTTTGTAATCTTCTCTGTGTTTTTGGAGATACGAGATCTGCCTCCGAGAAGCTCCGATAGTCGGAACGTCGAGGCAAACGATGGATTCGACGGGATTGTTTCTCGTTGGGACTTTCACCTGTGTTTCATATAATATGGAGAGAAATTAAATCTATTGGAATTAAAGTATTCATAATGAGGGAAAATAGAATTTTGTGGATACGTTATGCAAATCATTTATAAATTAGAAGAATCTTTCAAATTTTTTCTTGTATATTTAAAAACTAAAGTATTTTAAATTTGTAAGTTGACGGTATTTCCCTATATCGTTTTGTTTGCATTAAAGTGTTTTTTAGCTCCAATTATAATGATTGAAATTAAATATATAATTAAAATATATACATAATTTAAAATATACAACTGGTATGCAATACCAAGAAACATAATGTTTTTTTTTAACTTCCAATGTGTTTCTAAAATTTTATATACAGTTTTACTTTTAAATAAAACAGTTCACATAACGCTGCTTTACATATTTGCCGCAAATATATATATCAACCTGGCCATTGTTCAATGTTATGAATTGATATGTTTTGCGATATGAAAAAATATGATAATATATTTTACTAGACACTGTTTTACACAAGCACAAATGATATGAAGGTAAGGATATACTAAAAAATATATTAAACAATTACTATCCTACATCATGAAGAACAGTTAGAATGATGTGTATCAAAATAGCTTATAAAAAATCGCAGAATACAATTACACAAGAATTAGACTCAGTTAATGCGGAATATTTATTATTCTATTGTATTTATTTTAATAAATTGGTTTTTTTATACATATTCACAATAATGATGATATAAATGATTATATAGTACTGTTTGCAGTGTGCATTGAAAAATAATATAAATGCTGTTTATAAATTCAACTGGTATTTATTAAAATAAACTATACTTGTAAAGAACAATAATATTAGAAATAAAGAATTAAAAGTTGTTTATAGTAAAAAAAATAGTTAGCGATTAGGAGGTAGACCTTAATACAAATTGTAGAATTACACTTATGTATAGATAGATATATTTATATATTTTCTTAAGAAACATGACCATCAATTTATACAGTATATTTAAATAACACTAGTAGACATATATTTTGAAGTATTTCTTTTTCTGTTTTGCATGACAAATACTTTTTCTATGTAGAATGTAAAAAACCATATATTACTTAAATAGAAATTTCGCAAAATTTTACTGCAAATAAATTTAACAAATTAGTTGATTTTTAAAATTCATAATTATGGCATCCGAAAGAGTACAAAACAAAATTCACTCTAATAGTTATGAAATTCAGGTATTTTACAGATATAAGCGACATTATGTACACATACCTATATAACATTATGTTAAATAAAATCAGGTATAACATTTTTTTTCGAATCTTTGAATGCTAATTTTAAAACATTTTTAAGTGTTCGAGGTCTATATATTTAGGTTTTAAAATGATCCGATAATATCAATTTTATGCTTTTATTTTGCATCAAATAATTAATCACAAATTTTACAAACGTACAATTTAGATGTCTATTTACAGAAACATATTATTGTGATGATATATACGCAGGTAAATATTTGCTGGTATTTCAACACAAACCTGAAAAGGAATTATGATTGGAACTTGGTGACTGCAGCGAATACGTTCTCGTAGCTTGTCGGTGTTCAGAGGATGAGGAGTCTGAGTATTCTTCACTGACAGAAGACAGCTTAAATAATAAAATGATAGAAATAGCTTCAGTATTCTTAAATGTTCTATCTAAAAATTCATATTAAATATCCCAAACTGTAAATAGAGAGAGAAAATAATAAATAACTAAGAGATAGAAAATTTAAATATTAAAATTCAATACAACATTATATATTATAAATTATGAACATAATATGAGATAGAAATTTGGTTATCTTAGTTATATTTTTTAGTATAATTTTAAAATCTTTAAAGGTACTATGAATATTTGTACATGATAAATTCATTGCAGTATTTCATTACAATGTGTGAACTTGTTGAGAAAGCTTTCAAGTGGGACCTGGCCATTAGATTTTTACAGCCAACCTTGATAGATAAAATTATTTTTGATGGTTTCATATTCCCCAAGCATCTTCCATAGATCTAGGATCAGTAAGTTCAGAAATAGTAAAAACCATATTGTATACAAGACCACAGGAAGACCAAGAAATGTAACTTCTAGAAGCGACAGACTTCTCAGTTAACAAGCACTCAGTAACCAGATTTCAGAAATCCACAACTACCTACACATTTTTATGTTTTATGTTCAAATGTCTCCAATGACAAATGCTCGCATGAAAGTGGTTGTATACAATATGGTTGTTATAGGCTGGTTGCATATAACGCATAGAGTTGCTGGTAACACATATCACACTATCTATGTCTACGTATTGTTACAAAAAAGTACAAAGAAGTAAATTTAAAAGATATGACGAAAGTTATCTAAAATTGCTTCAATAGTTCACTTTTCTATATTTCTTGAATTGTGAGTTCCACAAGGTATTAGGTATAAATATATCAAGAGCTGAGATCGAGGCTTCTATATGGGGTCAAGATATAGACCAATACCTACATCATTCAGTAAAAAATCATCACGAAATTTATTTGTTTCACATCCGCTATGCTCTAATGTATCATGTTACTCTGTTTTCAAAAGCAAAAATAAACTACTAGTAGTAAGGCAGGTGGAGCTTTAGAACAAAGACTCCTCCTGCCCACCCCTACCAGAGCTCCTTATCGCAAACCTTCTTCGCAAGATAGAAAATTATTTCACAATGGCAGCAACTGGCTTGTGGAGACGATTAAATATTTGTATCTACGCATCACCCAATATCACTCAGTGCCTAAGAAACGAGGAAAATGTTATATTGAGCTTCCTCCTCGTCTCAGACAAAAGCATGCGTCATCAACGTGGACAATGGAGCACAGGTGAAATATTATTTCCTATATGTAGTTCTCTCCATCCTTTACTAAGACATATAACAGGTAACCGACATCGAAAGGTTAAGTATAAGAAATGGGTGGATGATCTTTACTTTGGCGAAATTAACTTTCCAGATACTGCTCACGACATGGTGAAATTTGGAAGTCTCAACGTAAATCTACTCGAGTAGCGTGCGAAAAACGACTCATCCTCTTCGTATGCTGCGTTTCTACGGTCTCCCTCGTCAACTCGATCCTAATATCTCTCCACACGTAATCAATATTCTCGCTGTTGACAACCAGGTCAAAGACAAGACATACTGTAAGCGTTACCAACCTCAATAAATTTCTTAACAGCAACAAGAATAAGAACTCTAAGGTTTCAAGCACTGTGAGCGATGCTTGCAACCGTTCAAGACAGCTCTCCTTCTTAACAAGCACAGAGAATTCTGCGATACAGGAAATCCTGAGGCTTATGTTCCCTCATCCGACAAGTTATTCTGTCAGTTCGAACGTTGGCAAGCGGTACAGAGATTACCCAACATTATCTACGCAGACATAGAGTGTTGCATGGAGAAGAGCGATGTGACCATGGGGGCAACATCCCTTATGTGCACATATAAGGCCGGTGCAATCTCCTACCTCCTCATATCTCATCTCAATTTAAAGGCGATTCCATTTCCCTCGGAATACCGTATATTTATGGGAGAGTTCTGCGTACGAGAAGCGAAGGAGGGCCTTCAATCTGTCGGTAAGCAAGTATATCGGTGGAATTGCGAATACGGCGACCAGCGATGCGAATTGACTTGCACTCAGAAGCGCGACCACTTCACTTCTAAGGTGTGCTACATTTACAGATAAGAGTTTGACATTAACGACGCTATAAAGAAAAAGATTCGAGTCATCGAACACGACCACCTTACTGGTAAGTTCTTTATAGGTGTATATCGGATAATTGCTTACATTATTGTAATACTCTCTCTTTCTCTCTAAACTCTCATGAATAGGTGAGTATCGTGGCCCAGCCTGTGAACAATGCAATTGGAAAATGCGACTCCAGAAATCCTTCCTGCCCATCTTTTCCACAACTTCCGAAACTATGACTGTCATGTGATATGTGCGGAGGTCATGTGTCAACTGAAGGAGTGGGATGTTACCGTGATTGCACAGACGAAGGAGAAGTATATAGCGTTAGACGTGAGGTGTGTGACTAGAAAGAACGATGAAGAGGCTGAGGCAGACATGATTGCGGACATGAACGGTTACAATGATGATGAGGATGAAAATACTGGAGAGAAGAAGCAGCCTAGAGCCAGTTTCATGCCACTTGCCTTTAGAGACTCTTTCGAGTTTCTAACAGTCACATGGACCCGCTCCCTCTTCAAAAGTCAGATGGACTTCGCGACTGTGACCATTACCAAGGAGGTGTTCCCCTACTCCCACTATGACTCACGGAGAGTGTGTAGGATACAAGTCTTCCCCTCGAAAGGCCTTTTTTGATAATCTCAGTCAGTCAACCTGCTCCGAGGCTGACTACCAGAGGCCGCAGGAGGTATGGCGTATCTGGAAGTGTCATTCCTTTGGAGACAACATGTGGGCCTACCTGCGCATGGATGTGCACCAGCAGAGCGGTGACGTGTTCAAGTCTTTTCACGAACTCACTCTACATGAGGACAGGTTGGACCCGGCCTACTATATAACTTTACCGGGTCTCTCATGGGATTCAGCCTTTAAAATGACAAAGGCTAATAGCAGAGAGAGAAGCGAGGAGACGACCTGTCTAGTAGCGTGAGCAAGAGTAGAGTGAGCGATAACAAATGCACGCGTTCCTTTTATACTGTTTGAGCTCTGTCATTGGCTGAAGCCTCAAACGGATTTGATTGTTCAGTTGGGGAAGGGTGGGATTTTTGTTCTAGCGCTCCACCTCCCCTTAATATTATTACTCACAAAAATGTCTCATATGAGAGGGGGCTATAGAAGGTAGATATCCACTCATGGATTTGGTCATCCCTCGGGGAATATATCTGATTTTCTGCTTTGGGTTCATACACTGTGACTGAGACTCTAGCATGTAAAACATTTTGTCTCCTGGGAAAGGTTGTCAATGCATCTCATTATATTGCTTTCATTTATGAATACCGCTTATAGCGTAATAAAAAATCTTTTATTTCACTTTTATGGATAAATTTTATTTTCGTGTAAGGAATTATGAGAACTGTACACGTATATTTAAACATAATAATTGAATATGCATTAATAATAAATATATATGTATATTCATAAAACAATTAAAAATGATTTATACTACTCCCTTTTTATCTAAGTATTATTATAAAGAGATCATACCTTTCCGGATCCTACCAAACTTTGTTTTCGTTGAAATGATGAAGAAACTAAAAAGTAAAACCAGGAATAAATTAGTAACTTTAAATTCGCTTTGTAACATTTTCTAGTTGAGCTTTATTAGAAAAATCAAATACACATAGTACATTATGACACTGTAGAAATTAATATTTGTGTTGTTCTACATAAAACGTAAAAATGAGAGATTTGTAGATGTCACACAGCTATAATGACTAATTTGCAAAATCAATCGCGCCATCGTTAATTACCATTAAAACGGAGACGATACAAAACTATAAATGGATTAACATATTTTACACTAGGAAAAGTTATACAAATGTAGTATAAATAGCTAGCTTACAAGTGAGAATTAGACTTTAATTTGAAATTAATCGAAGCAAAGCGACTACTTTTTGTTAAATGTTTAACAGAAAAACAACAGCTCAAATGTAATCTAGCTGGTAGTAATTTAATAAGATGGTGTTAAAACTTTCGAATACTGCAAGATTTTTTTTCTGGATTTATGTATTCATGATCTATAGTTTAACTGGAAGTAACTGTTTCATTGTGAAGTTATGGGATTTTGTCTGCTTTATAAGATCAGATGTTTGGTCTTAAGCCTTTTACATGTACTTCCAGTAAGTTTTTTGCTTCCTCAAGTTTGTATGACCCTCAAGCCTTCCGCTAGATCTCCCTACCAATTAGCATCAAGATAGTCTTTGACAAATAAAAGCCCAACAATAATTACTTTACTATTTGTGCCTGTTCTAGAAAGCTTTAATAAAGCCATGAGTGTTTTCTGTTCATTTACTATATGTACGCTTTGACATTATATATTTAATATTACATTAGATTGTTAATAATTTGATTTAACTATTAATTTGACACTATTTAAATTTTTGAACATTTATCAAAATATTTCGGTTGCAGCAAGCATTTCTTTTAATCAGAAGCGATTCACAAACCCATGTGCTGCAAGAAACAAACGGTGTTTTATTCTATGTCCAATGAATGCAATACATTTCCAAATCAAATGTCGAGGAAATTAATCTTGATAGTATCTCAGAGAGTAGACAAATATTGTCATCCAATAGCGAACAGCAAAACAAGTCTTGTAAACTGTCTAGTTACAAAACATACTTTAATTTTGTGGCGAACTGAAAAAATTAACGACGATTTGTTTAGATTGCAGAAATGAGAATGGCTGTTGTACTTTTAAGCTCCTTTTATACTACTGTCAAAATGATATTTCTTAATTATGATTTCTGTAATAGGTAATTAGTCGGATACAATAAACTTGGGGCACGTGGAAAACAGAGCTTCCAATTCTATGCGATATACCTACAATGTGTTAAATATAATTATGAAACCAGTATAGTACTCATACTCGAAGTTCCAATTGATGGGGGTAAATTAAGTTTCTGCTGACAGAACTCTTGATGTGGTTTCGATAAGAGTGGAATAATGTAAAGCCAAAGAGTTCGCTTGGATGGTGTGTCTAAAAGTACTTCCACGTCTTCCATTAGACGATAGACGTTCCTGGAATTAGAATTTAAGAGTAATTCTATTACTAAACACAAAATCAATAATTTATTTGTTTTTAAAATTTATTATTATACAATATTTTATTGTTAGTAATATTAACATTAATAAAATTGTGATTGAAAGCTGTAAAGAAAATAGTAACAATCAAACATTTACCCATGCATATTTATACAATGTACAAAATATAGTAACAAAATATTATGTATACGTTATTGATATGATTACACATGTTTTAATATATACTCTGGTTTAATAGCTTATAAATACAGTATAATCTCGCTATAACGTACTTCAAGGGACCGTCCAAAAAAGTACTTTATATCCGAGGTACGTTATATCCAGGGTATCCTATAT